>PVLA01012777.1:0-41679 GCA_004027455.1 Hydrochoerus hydrochaeris | reverse complement strand
ATCATGGATGAGGAGAAACTCAAAAACAAGGCAACAGAATTATATAAGGTGATTAAAAGTATATAACAACAAAACAAGTCAGTAAGGTACTGAGCAACCTGAAACAGGATATAACTAAGCAGATAATGGACTTAAAAAGTCAAAAGAAGAAAAGAAAGTGCTCTAGAGGATATGGCTGCATGTATGTTTAAGTGTGTAGGATTTATAACCATGTTGCTAAGTTGTTACTGGATCATTGAACTTCTTTGCAGACTTGCTGTTTGAATGTCCACTTTGTATGCTTTATTTTTGTAACTTTAACAACTAGGTCTAAGAAGACAATATGTAATTTATCAACTAGTGATTTCTTACTGCTTTTTTTTCTGAAATTCTGTATTGTTTCTACCCCTTTTTCTGTTTTGCTTTTTTTCCCTCTTTAAATAAAATAAAAAAAGAATAGAATTTGTGAAAAAAAAAAAGAAAGAAAAGAAAAGAAAAGTGGGGGCTGGGGATTTAGCTCAGCAGCATAAGTGCCTGCCTGGCAAGCGCGTGGTCATGAGTTCAATCCCCGGTACCAAAAAAAAAAGAGGGGGGCTGGGATTTAGCTCAGCGGCATGAGCACCTGCCTTGCAAGCACACAGTCTTGAGTTCGATCCCTGGTACCAAAAAAAAAGAAAAGAAAAGTGGACATGAGGCATTTATAGAAACACACTGTTCCCATAAATATGACAAATTATTATTTGTCAATTGTTTTCAAAAGCCAGTGAGGAATGTTATAGGCAGCTGAATTTGATAGAAATATTATAGGCAGTCAGACAGGGCTGGGCTCTTGAAGGAGACAGTGCAGAAGAACAGACACCTTACCACTATGGGGGAAAACAAATGTGTCCCACTGTGACCTAGCTCTTATGATAAAAGACAAAACAAATACAGCCACACCCTAAGGATAAGCATAAGGGATTGATATTCTAAATAGGTATCCATCACCTCAAGGAAGCTCACCTTGAAGAGCCACTAACCCAAACCCTTCCGGAAAAGGCCATATTCTATATTTATGCCCACTTGCTATGTGACTTGCTTCCCCATTGGATCCTGATTTAATCAACTTTACCTGAGCAATTACACTCATAATCTTACTGGTTAACCATAATTCTGTCCCACCTCATGCCTATCTGCCTTGCAAATTCCCATTTTTCCCCACCTTGAACACCCCTCATCTTATAGTTTTGCTCTATAAAAACCCCTAGACAAGGTGAGGTCTTCAGCAACCCATTCAGGATCCTCTCTCTCTCTCTCTCTCTCTTTCTCTCAGACAGAAGCTTTCTTTCTCTCAATAAATATATTCTGCTCTTTAAAAATAAATAAATAAAAGCCAGTGAGAAGAGGTACTGAATATCCAATTTCTCGTGCTAACCACATTTCTGTTTTCCTTGAGAATAAGTTGCACAAAAGAAACATTATCATTGAAATGCTGCCTGTTTCCTATGCCTGCCTTTTTTAGCCAGCTTGATATAATAAGCCTTTAACAGAGACAGAGAGAGAGAGAGAGAGAGAGAGAGAGAGAGAGAGAGAGAGAAGACATTTTTCATCATATATTTCACTAAGCTATAGGATAAGCTACATAATTTGTGCAAAATGAAAATGTGAAGCCTCCAGTGATAAAGAACCATTAGACAGTGACAGCAGAGTAGTAAGTCAGGTGTGAGGTCTTTCTGAGTTGCTTCTGAAGGCCACCCAGCTCACATATTTGTAAAGTAAGCCCTACAGAACTGAAAGGAGACATCTCTCCCTTTATTTTCGCTTCTTTTTTTCTAAGTTTACAGCTTGAAAGGTTGGGGAGCTTCCTTAAGTTTAAATATGTTTTGGTCTTATAAGTGTGGTACTTTTGGAAATAACTCCTTTTGGTTTCACCCAGAAGTTGGTTCTTTCCATTGTGTCTCAGGTTCACTTGCCTGAAGGAGACTTGCCCAGAACACTAAGCTGGTACATGGTTTTCATGTATGTTCTCCTGGATGAGCAAAATTCCAATGCTGGATCTGACCCAGAGATGGAGTATATGTTCCTCATCTAAGATGACTTCCCTGTCTTCAGCATCAGCAAACACTCATTTTCTACAGACTTAACTTAGTAGCAAAAAACAGTCTAGAGTTCTTTTCTTTTTTAATTTTACATACCTATAAAAAGGAAAGTACAAAGTGGTGGGAAAAGATTAGAAGACCAGAGAAAGGAAACTGAAGCAGAACAGGTTTGACATTTCCTCTAGAGGGTAGAGAAGGATCAGAGCTAGTCTGTGTCAGTGAAACCTGTCCTCCAAGTCTTAAGAATGGCCACTAACCTAGTGTCATTTAACTGGTAGAAGGAGTCCCATGTTTCATTATATAGGCATGTATATTTTCTTAGTCTTAGCTAGATTTCACTTAAGAAGACTCATTTTACAGGTTTATATTAAAGTCTACTAGAGGTGTTCTAACATTACTCTCTCTAGCATTATTGTCTAAATAAAGTCAAGTAAAGAGTACCAGTAAATTTAGTAACGAGTTCAAATGCAACATATATAAGAACAAAAAAGTAATAAAAATGTCCCATTAAAGAAATATTATAACCTTATAACCTCATATTTTAACTTAGATTTATCAATATTTTAACAAAACTATATGAGACAAAGTAATTATAAACAATAGGCAAAGACAAATCATAAGCAATAATAAGTAATGAGCAAAGACAAACACAAATACTTTTAAGCATTGGGCAGAGACATAATAAAATTTGAAGCATAAAAGTTTGTTACCTAAAGGAGTCCCCAGTCCAGAGTCTATGAAACAAAAGCAAACTCTTATTTCTTTCCAATGATCTCAGTGGAACCCCCAAATGATATAGGGACAAACACTCCCAACCTACTAGATGTCTGTTACAAGTTCATGTTCTCTAAAACTGAAAAATAAATTTTAGGAACAACAGAGGTTAAAAGCAGAATATTTACTGAGAGAAAGAAAGCTTCTGTCTGGGGGGGTAGGGTGGATCCTGAGTGGGTTTCCAAAGGCCTCATCTTCTCTAGGGGTTTTTATAGAGCAAAACCATAAGGTGAGGGGTGTTCAAGATGGGGAAAAATGGGAACTTATAAGGCAGATGGGCATGAGGTGGGACAGAACTATGGTCAACCAATAAGATTACGAGTGTAATTGCTCAGGTAAAGTTGATTAAATAAGGATCCAATGGAGAAGCAACTTACATAGCAAGTGGTAAATGCAGAATATGGCCTTTCTCTGTAAGGGATTGGGTTAGTGGCTCCTTCTGGCTTCCTCAAGGTGGTCAATACTCATTTAGAATATCAATCCTTGATGTTTATCCTTAGGGTATGGTCATATGTGTTTTGTTTTGAGATCTGGCCCACTGCAGAGGTGTCTGTCTCCTCCAAGGTTGCAAGATATCCGGTCTACTACACTGGCTCCTTCGAGAGCCCAGCCCTGTCTCACTGCCTATAATATTTCTATCTAATTTAGCTGCCTATAACAGAATGATACCACCCTTTCCATAAAACCAAGCAAACAGATGATGAGCACAATTGTTTTCTGTTTGTTATTGTGCCAACTTGAGAAGTCTAGAAGCTTAACTAAGTGATTCAGCAGCACTACATCCTAGGGTGTAGAAAACAAGCAGTTACCATTCTAGGGTATTGTTCGTGTCAATTTGAGAAGGTCGCAACTTTTAAGTGATTCAGCAGTAGACCAGGGTCCCTAGTTTGTAACATCCTCATCCTGTGCAAGAGGAGGGCAGGCAGATGATATGAGTGCTACACCTACCCCAGGGGAGCAGCCTGCATATATTTAAAAGGCAAATGAGAAGGGGCTCATTGCTTCCTTGGAGGAGCTCCAGTCCTAGCCTTCAGTTTGGACATCATCTCCTGGTTTGTGGCACAGACTGTGTTCGGCTTCTGCCTAGGACTCTTCTGCCTTCATCATAGACTTCAGCCTTTCATTGTAGATTCTTTAGTGTTCTAGCATAGACCCATCGGCCTCCTGATAAGGACTTGCACGGGACACTGCAGTAAGCTCCAGCCCTTGGGCTAGACCCTTCAACCTCTAGCATGCAGACACCCTCTGCATGCTCCTTTATTCAACTTTGTGGCTGACCGTTGTAAGCCAATCTTATAATTTCTTATACAGTTGTATATCTTGTGTTATATCTGTTTCTCTAGTAAGCCCTGACTGATACACTGTTCAGGCCCTGAGAACCCCACTATGGGTTGTGAAGGGAGTCCACTCCCAGGGAGGAGGGGTTCTGCTTCCATTCTTTTTGGTCTTCATCAACAGTATTGTATCAATCCTGAGACTAGAGATCCTAAAAAGCAAGCATGTGGGACCCTCCAGGAGATTTTTGGAGTGTTTTTTTGGTTTTGTTTTGTTTTGTTTTGTTTTGTTTGTACCAGGGATCAAACTCACGATCTCATGCTTGCCAGGCAGACACTTATGCCACTGAGCTAAATCCCTGGCCCTCCAGGAGATTTTTTAAGAGGCTGGGAGACCACATAAAAATGATAATACTCATATATCCTTTTTAAGAAAGAATAAGTCTGTCAATGGTAGACAGAAATTAGATACTGGAAGTTAATAAAGTGTGTTAAATGAATCATTAAATAGTTTATTTGCTAAGAATAATAAAAGCACACATTGAGTAGCAAGTGGCCATGAATATTTAACCACAGAAGATTTCTTTTTTATGTGCAGAATATTGCAGCTGTTTTAATGTAGAACAAAAAAGGAACAGCGGGAAAGCACTGTGGACATAAAGGAGATTCTTATTGTCCTTTTACTGTAAGGAGTCAGCTATTTTTCTTAATTAGGAAAAAAATGAACCTATATAGTCTCGTGGTTTCAAAATACCAATTTTCAGCAAATAAGACCAGATGATGCCTATAAATATGATCATCAGACAAAAAGATCCATTTTTCATCCTCCTCTGGAATATTTATTGACATAAAGTTTAGGTAGTTTAATTCCACAGAGAACTGAAAGTTTTTCAAAACATGATTAAACTAGGACTATATTCTATAAAACTAAACTAAAATATTCTGTGAAGTTACATAAAACTCCAGCACTTTGAACTTCAACGTGACTTTTCTGTCACAGACACTGAGACTGTAAGGCAGTTAAGGCATTTTAGTGCAGTACTTACTTAGCTTTGTTTAGGATCGCAGGCTGCTAGAGCTTGAGGCACTCAGAGTCACTGGCCTGGTTACCTCTACCTTCAGTCCCACACTCGACCACCATTTACCTTACAGGCCCGCTGATAAACCTTCAGGACTGTGTGCTCATCATTCCCACCACACAAGGTACTTTCAATTCTCTTCCCTTTTCTTCAGTAGGTTTATCTACCCAAATCCACACACTAATGTAACCTTAAAATGGAAAACTGTTAGTCCCTTTAGGTTCTGTGAATTAATTAAAATAATTTATGGATGTTCTCCTTAGCAATAATGACATCTTATTGAGCCAGGCAGTATTTAATGACAATGTATTCATCTTCTCCATGTAGACCCCATAATAATTCTCTGCTCTTCATGTTTGCAATAAGGCAGCTGAGCCTCAGAAAGATGGAGTGAGCTTCTCATGTCACATAGTTATGACCCCATTTGATCATGCTTGCAAAACCGGTTGGTGCCAAACCAGGACTAGAACTCACCTCATTTCTATCTAAACAAATATTTGCCAAGCTACAAGTACGTGCCTGACATTGTCCTAGAATTTAAAAATTACATTTAAAATGATCCCCCGTCTTAGGTCCTTCTAACCTCTATTGCAAGCTGACATACTACAAAAAATAATTAAAGTCTTTTGGCTTCAAGTATTTTTAGCTGTTCTCTGTTTTACAGTACCAAGTGCAAGTTCCTCTGCAAGGCACTTAAACAAATTTGTATAGTAGAAAGCACTAAGGATGTGCTGACACACTTTATGAGGTTTGAATCCTGGTGTTGTCAACCACTGGACTTAACACATTGGTCAAATCTCATGATGTGTCCAAGCCTCCCTTTTCTCATCTGGAAACCTGAAAAATCAAGCTTTTGACAGTATTTGATGAGCCAAATAAGGGACCTAGCAAATAGTGGGTAGCAACAAAAAAATCTGCTAACTTCCCTGTGTCTCCTTAACTTCATTTCCAATCTACGTTTCTATGATATAGACCTTTATTCACCCAGGCGATTTCCTTACCATCCCTGGGCACAGTTACATAACCCTGGCCTGTCTCAAGTGTTGTCTGGCTAGGGTGTCCTCCCTGATGCTTCCCTAGCTAGCTAACCCCTGTGCATCTTTGGAGACCCAGCCTAAGCTTCAGTGCTTCTCTGCAGCCCTCCAAAACTACTCTCTCATGGGTTCTTCAAATACTGTTGTCTTGCATCCTAGATTTAGTTTCCCACACTATTCATTCTTGTGTTACCTCATCAAAGGTGCTATCAGCTTTGGTGAGGGTGGCAATGAGAGAGGTCTTCATTTCTTTTGTATCTCTGCAAAGATGGTTGTGGCCTGAGACCCATGCAAAAGCTCAATAAATGTATGCTGCATGCGTGAATGGGTACTGCATTGTATTGCATTCTGTTAAATTATACCTCTGTGCCTGGGGGTTGAGATGTGAGAAAACGACGCTGCCATTTCCTCTCCTTCAGATGCAGATGTTTTTAAAAATATTATCTGTCTGACCTGTTTTCTTTTGTTTGATACATATTATTTCTTCTCCACTATTTTAATACACTCCTTAAGATCTTATCTGGAAAAAGTATTAAAGTGTGGCTTCAAATAGGATGGGAAAGAACACCAGCTATGACTAATGTCTTCAGTTTATAGTATATTCAATTTGAAGAAAAACATACTTTTTCATAAAGTTACATAACTGCTAACAAAAACATTTTCAGCCCTGGGATGTGTTTTTGGAAGTATTTAGCCTTTGCTATACTAGGGAAAAATGTAAAAATCAAAGACACAACTTTCCTTGATTTACATTTTATCCTACATAGAGAAGGCACCCAAATGCATAACAAGTTGAATATTCTCATGTGAGACATGAGTATGGGCATAAAGTAGATTGGTTCAGTCTTAAAAATGGTTTATGCTGATTGTCAATAGTGTGTGCTTATGGACTGTTAGATGTTGGCAATTACTGAGCATCAATGAGTGAGAAATGATGTCAGATATTTCTACCTCTACCTATTCTAGATTAAATAAAACAAGCAAGAATGTATATTACCCACTTCCTAATATTTGTTGTTACAGCCCTTTGCAGGTAGAATAATAGTGAATAGTGTTTCAAATGCATCACAAATCCCAGAACTCCAGTTAACTGGTTGACTACAGGCATATAAGGATGTCAGACCAAAAAGTGGCTAGCAGGTTACACTGATGGGTACCTGAAGTTTACACTACTCAGCAGTCTTTTCCTCTCTCATAAATGAGAGTACAAAAATGGGACAAGACCAGGATAAACAGTAACTGATCGATAGTCTAGTAGAAAAGTTTAAACTCTTAGTTGCATAACAATCCAAATGTTTTTTTATGGGTATAAAGAAAGAAAAGTTATATAGGACGTGATAAAATGCACTTGTGGGGCTGAAGATTTAGCTCAGCAGCATAAGTGTCTGCCTGGCAAGCGTGAGGTTGTGAGTTCAATCCCCAGTATAATAAATAAATAAATAAATAAAGCACACTTGTAATTCCAGCAACTTAGGGGCTGAGGCAGGAAGATTGTGAGTTAAGGCCAACCTGAGTAGCGTAACAAGTCTCTGTCTCAACAACAATAATAATTAAAACAATAATATTTAACCCTGTTGGCCATGTCAAGCTAGTAAGAACAGTTTTTAATTTTAAACTCTTGCTTTATTTTTTTCCCTTGAGAATTTGTTCTACTGCTAATATAGACATGTGAATTAAGATTTACAAAATAGAGTTTTGAATCAATCATCAGAAGGAAAAAATTGTTTTTAAGAACAAGAATGAATTCTGACATTTTAATTATAAGTTCAGTGGAAAATTTGATAGTGCAATGCAAATTTGAAAATTATTATGTTGTCATTATGAATTAAACTTTATAAAAGAAATCAGTTTTGAGTGATAGTGGTAAATTACAGAGAAAACTTATGGAACTGCTATCACTTAATGTACTGAGAATGTTCACCATAATTTACTTAATTAAAAAATCCAAACAGTGGAAAAATATAGGGATATAGATATTTTAATGTTATTACATAAATAGAAGCCAGATTTTTAGCAATTCAAAACATGCTCATCAAAACACCATTTATAATATCAAAAAACTGGGAGCAATCTAACTGTGCAATATGGAAATTAATAAGTAAGCTATAGTAATTTAATTAGTGGATTAGGCAATTATTTAAAGTTATAAATACAAATATCAAAAACTGAAGTGTGATACAAATTTAAAATTTTTACATATGTAAATGTTTATGTATGCTATGACTACAACCTTGTAAAAATATGCACAAAAAGAAATAATGGAAGAGATGTACAGAAATGATGATGGAGTTTATATTTATATGGTGAGATTATGGGTTTTAAAGTTTATTCCAAATGTCATGTTTTCTTTTTCTTTTCTTTTTTTTTTTTTTGTACGGGGGGTAGAACTCATGACTATGCACTTGCAAGGCAGGCACTTATGCCACTGAGCTAAATCCCTGGCCCACCATATGTCATGTTTTAAACTCTGTAACTTTCTTTTTAAATTTTATTTAAAGAGAATAAAAAAGCAAAACAGAAAAAAGGGTAGAAACAATACAGAAGTTAAAAAAAACAGTAAGAAATCACTAGTTGATAAATTACATATTGTCTTCTTAAATATAGCTGTTCAAGTTACAAAATTAAAGCATACAAAGTGGACATTCAAACAGTGAGGCTGCAAATGATCCAACAAAAACTTAGCAACATGGTTATCAATTCTACATACTTAAAGATACATGCAGTTATATCTTTTAGAGCACTTCCTTTTCTTCCTTTTGCCTTCTAAGTCCATCTGTTTCAGCTTGCTCAGTACCTTACTGATTTGTTTTGTTGTTGTTATTTACTTTTTTATTTTATTTTATTTTTTATTTTGAAGGTAGTAAAATACAGCAGAACAAGACAGAACAAAGCCAATTGAGATAGTATAGTGACATTGGTACAGAACTTCACAGCAGATTACCAGGATAACAGTAATAGGTACAATAGTATACCTCATTTTCTTCACAATAGTTGTTCTTTCAATCAGGTACAGCAAAATTGAAGGAGATACTGAACTTATAAGAACAGGATATTGAATAGAGCAATACCATTAATCAGAATGGAGCAAAACAGTGACAAAAATATTTGCCTTCAAAGAGATGGTAGAAGGAAATCTCTCTTATTTGCTATATTACATATAGTCAAACTCACAAGAGATACTCAGATCTCTGGCTCCCACTTGCTGGGGGTGTGTGTTTGATTCTTAGCCCACTTGCAGTAGGCTCACAGCCGCTTACCAGAGTGGTGAGTGGGCTGCTTGATTTCCCAGCACTCCAAGTTCCAACATGGCGTGGATCTCAGGCGATGCTGATGGTTCTCTCCCTGGAGCAGCTGCAGCTTGCCAGGCCACAGCCACTTACCAGAGTGGTAAGCTGGCTGCTTGTTTTCCTAGTGCCTAAACTCTATAATTAAAAAAAATTAATTTCTACTTTTAAAGATCTATCCTGTTGCATATATTCACTAATGTGAAATCATAAAGTTGATAATTTTTAATCATTTTTACCTATACAAATTGCAAAATATAGTTCAACTTAATATGTATTACATTGTTCAATTTACAAAAAAAATCCATTTTTAGAATAAAAGTTGGTAACTCCTAGCCTCAAAATGTTCCTTAAACTTCAAAATGGAGCCTAGTTTTTTGAAAATTATTAGAAATAATGACTTGAAAGCTGAGACTCCAAAATAATCAAGACCCAAGGAAGTTTTCAATTTTTAAGAAAATGAGCTTAATTCCAACTGTTCTAAGTAAATACAGAACTACTACCTTATGTCTGTTTTATAATGTCTTTGAAATTAAGTGCCATGTTCATTTTTCAATTATCCAATGGCCAGTATAAAGTAAAGCATTCATAATTTAATGAGTAAATTTGCTTCTAACCTGTGCTAGGAATGACATTTAAATTGCTTTGTACTCTATGATTACTCCAAGATAATTAGTCCTCTAAATATTACTGTAATGAAAACCATGGGTTTAATAAATCATACAAATTCAAACCAAAGAGAACCCTCACTGAATATTTAAGTTCACCACAAAAATTGTTTAATGATTGGAAGAGTTTACAAAATCATTGAAGGCCAGCCAGGCTATGAAAATATGAATTTAAATGTATTCATAGATATTTTGTAACAATAGTCCTAGGAAAAACAAGTCAAACCACCTGGGTTTGAGGTGAAAATAGACTTTACTTCCACTTTTTCTGTGGAATTGTTTTCGTAAGCATTTATGGATCAGTGTTTCTGGCTGGCAATGAGGCATTTTAGTCTTTTATGATAAACTTGTTAAACTATAGAAATATGGTCTACTTGAAGGATGTATGTGTGTGTGTGTGTGTGTGTGTGTGTGTGTGTGTCTGTGCAGGTGCCTGTGTGTGTGTTTATATCATTTGCACCAAAGTATAGTGCTTGGTACATTGGAGGTAACAAATAAAAGGTTGATACATAATATTTGGGTTGATTGCACAAGTGTATTAAAAACACAAATACAAATAAAATGCCTGGAGAGCTTTTGAAGGACCTTAACTTTGACTCATCCTATTCTCTGTGACTTGGGTAAAGATATCAAACAAACATTTCAAGTAGTATAAAGTTGGTGACACTAGTCAATAGCATCAAGATGCTAAGCTAGCTTAGACTTGGAATGATGAGTTGAAGCTTATATGTTGAATTTTTACAGCAATAACTGAAAAATTCCTTATTTCAGTATTTTGAAAAGAAAATCAATTTCACAGGTGTTGGATGGCAGACTGCTCTTGTGACAACTTGCATTAATTGGAGAATTTGTATAAACTGAGCTTAACTTGAGCCAAAAATGCTTTTTATAAAAACTGTGGTTGAAACATATGCACAGAGATTTTTCTTTTTGCAATAGTAAAACTTAGGACTAAAACTTAGGGCTTCGTATATGCCAGATAAGCACTATACTACCAAGCTACATCCTCAGCCCCATCCTAACATTTTAAGTGTATATTTCAGTTCTGTTGACTATATTCACATTGTTGTGAAACAGATCTTTATAACTTTTTCATTTTGCAAAACTGTATCCATTGAACAACTCTTCACTACCATACCCTGGCCCCAGTTCTGGGCAACCACTATTTTACTTTGTTTCTAAGTTTCACTTGGTTACATAACTCATATAAGGGAATCACAAGTAGCATTTCTTGTTTCACTGAGCATGATGTCCTCAAACTTCATCTGTGTTGCAGTATGTGACAGGACTTCCTTCTCAGAAATGAGTAAGATTCCATTATATGTATATACTACATTGTCTTTATGCATTCATTTATCCATGAACATTCAGATTGCTTCCACCTCTTGGATATTGTGAAAGACTTTGCAAATGAACATTGGTGTGTAAATATGCCTTTGAAATTCTGCTTTCAAGTCTTTTGGATATATACCCAGCGGTGAGATTGCTAAATCACATGGTAGTTCTATTTTTAGAACTAACACACTGTTTAGGAGCTTCCATACTGTTTTCTACTTTACATTCCCAACACCAATATACAAAGATTCCAATTTCTCCAAATTTTCACCAACTCTTGTTACTGTGTAGGGTTTTCAAAGTTTGTTTTTATTTTTTAAGTGGCCATCCTAATGGGTATTCAATAACATTCTATTATAGCTTTGATTTGTATTTCTCTGATAGTTAAAGATGTTAGGTATCTTTTCATGTTTATGATCATATATAATCTTCGTTGGAAAAATATCTACTCAAGTCTGTTGCCTATTATTTAAGTTATTTGATTTTTGTTGTTAAGTTTTAAGAGCTTTCTGTATATTCTGAGGGTTGGGGCGATAGCTCAGTGGCACAGTGCCTGCCTGGCAAGCACAAGGTCCTGAATTTGATTCCTGGTGACAGCCCCCCACCACCACCCATACAGTTACATAGAAGGAATGAGTTGTGAAGCTCTGAAACAGAGAAGGGTGACTAAGCCTTTTTCAGATATTTGATTATTTTCTCCCTTTCTATGGTTGCCTTATCAACTATTATTTACTTGGATATATAGAAATTTCTATGATTGCTATAGTCTTGTTTGTCTATTTTTTGTTTTTGCTATCTGTGCTTTTGAGGTCATATTCAAAAAAGTAATTGTCAAATCTAATGTTGTGACGGTATTGCCCTATGGTTTCCTGTAGAATTTTGTAACTTTAAGTTTTAAAATTTAGATCTTTAAATTTGTTTTGAGTTAATTTTTGAATATGGCATGAAGTAAGAGTCCTGAGATTATTTTTCAGTTTGGAATTATTTATTTTAGATTTTGTATAGCCTTAACAACATTACCATTAAAATAGTAATAAACCATTCTAATTTTTTTAGGATAATAATAAACTAATAAGAACACATAATTTATTTTTTTAATAGCAAAGACATTGAGAAGCTTTAGTCAATATTTGTTTTGAACATGACCTCAGACCAACTTGAGTTCAAATCACACAGTACCACTTATTACTGTGGATTTTTGAACAACTTTTTCTGTTTTTTTCCAAGCCTAATACTTTCCCAGGTGTAAGAGAGAAAGCTTGACTTTTACTTTATAGGATCTTAGGGTAACCTCACCAATTAATGGGACATTTAGTTGAAATAATGCAACCATTATCTATGGAACACAACACATCCTAAGTGATATGTTGGCTATACTTATTATGAAACATTGATTTATTCAAGAATTTCTGTTTCTTCTTCTGACCACACAAGACTTGTAGTCCTTAGCCAAGGGATAGGTGTATGCCCAAATGGATTATTCTGGATTTGAATTGAATGATAGTGATTGACACAATGTTGGGAAATAGTGGAGTCCAACTAAAGGACTTTGAAAATATTATCAATTCATGTCTTCTAGATCTTGTAGCCATTCAAGTTTCTGTTGTTTTGAGGGCCTGCTGCTTCCATCTTTTCTTCAAATCCTTCTACATTTTTTTTTCTTTTTGCCTGAGACTGCAGATTAGCACTTGTTAGCACCCCAACAGCCTGAATTAATTCAACACTTGCCACTTTATGCCATAATCGACAGTTTACTTTTCTGTCTTCCCCTAACATCATGTGCTCCCTGGGCATAGAATCTTCAAAATTATCTTACTAGTGAAGTCATCAATATGCTGTTTCATCAGGAGCAGAAATCCATCTTAATCTTTTGTTATGGGAAGTTCTATGTTCAGCTGTTTTTAAGTCATCTTCATGATTCTTGAAATTGTTAGGGCAATTAAAAAGTCATTTAAAAGTGTTTGACTCTTGGAAATTACCCAACCCTGATTTTCTAACATCCAATATATACACATGTGACCCCTTCTAAACATACTCAGAAGTCAACAAAAGAACCAACTGGGCAGTTGAAAACCTATAAAGTTCTCTTTTAAAATTAGTACATGTGGGCAACCCATTTGGGACCCCTCCTGTCTCTCAGGAACTATTCCTAGTCCCCATTTCTACTCCTCATTCCTTTTCTACAATAATATTTACTACTCTTACCCTCCATTGTTCCTTAGAATTCATTTTTTGACTTAGGGAAATATGAACTCAGTGTATCTGACATGCAGCATTTCCCCTAAATCATCTTGGAAGGAGAGGCTCCCAAATTTCAAGCGATCATCCAGATGGACCTGATGACAAATGTGCCAGACTACCTTTCCAAGATGTACTAGATCAACCTTGTAGAGAGTCCATAACTGCTAAACTACAACAAATAAGGTCTAGATTATCTCTTTGGAAAAGGTCCCTGACTGTGGTTTCCCTATACTGATCCTTCTCAGCTTAAAGCAGCTAGAAAAAGACTATGCTCCTTCTCCCCTAAACACAGTTAGGAATACCTCTTAGGGGCATGGGGGGAAGAGGGGGTTTTAGACAGCAAGTTGGGTTGAAATATATTTGGCACTCAGACAGGGCTGGGCCCTCAAGGAAGTCAGTGAAGAAGATGAAAATGCATCAGGACTGTGGCTGAAGGTGCATCTGAAAATTAAAGTCACAATGGCTAGTTTTACATACTTCTCTAAGGGATGAATGGAGGCTTGGCATTATTGATATCACCCTTTTGCATTGGGGAAACTGGCCAAGATCCCCAACTGCTTGTAGAGGTGTATGGTGAAAGTATGACATTAGAAACAGACAAATTTAGTAATGTATGAGAGGGGGTTGGGATGTCAGTGCCTCAAGATGGGCAGAGACAAAGACGCTCCAAGCTAGCCACTATTCATTGGGTGCAAACAATAATTGGAGGGAGTATTATATGACTCAGAGAGTAGTGAGGATCTTATGTTAATGAGGATTATTTTGAATGAGGATGGTGGAATGCTCAAAGCATTCTTAGAATAGCAGGTGGGAAGAGATAGCAGGTTAATAAGGAGTTTGTCCATTTTCCCAGTCAAAACTCTTGTTTTATTACTACTGTGTTCTCAAGGAAACAAGATGTCTTCAGCTGATATAATCTTACTCCAGGGTGTCACAGAATCACAAGACCATTGAGGCCTCCATCAGGGCTTGCGGGCCCTAGCCTCAGTCTGCAATTTGTGGTGCCCAACACTTTTGAGACTTCCAATTATCTCATTAGGAGTGGGCCATCCTCTTCCACACACTAAGATCACTAAGGCTAAGATTACTAATACTAACACTACTAAGACTACTGAGATTAAAGACGAGACTAAGACTATAGATTATAGACTAAGGTTAATGATGTATCCCATATGCCCTTGCTAACATTGGACTAATATAATCTAAGCAACTATCCTTGCAATATTATTGGCTTAATCATAATTTTGACCCATTTTGTACTTGCTGCATGATTTTGCTTTAAAAAACATTCTTTGAGAGGTGGGCTCGTTGACAACCCACTCAGGACCCCTCCTGTCTCTCAGGAGCTATTTCTCTTCCCCATTTCTTTCCTCCAATAAATTTTCCTACTGTTAAGAAAAATTAGTACATGTTTGCAGTATACAATAAATACCTTATACATTCATTGTCCCTGATCTATAGCTTTTTATATGCTTTTGTTGTGTTAGAAGAGGGCCTTATTAACTGTTCTCTTCTTTCCAACCATTTAATCAAAATCAAATGAAACTTTTCTTCTATTGTGCCCCCTCTTTTCAACCTAGATACTATTTTTTTTTCATGACATCTAATAAAATATTCAGGCTTATCTTGCTTCAAGTGGGTAATATACAACTCCACCATGAGGTGTCACTTGTTTTAGCCCGGGGAATATTCCTCTTGGGGTGTTTCTTTGCCCTGACTACTGAGAGCATTTGGCCTTTAGACCCATCTGCCTATTCATTTATTCATTTGTTTAACATGCATTTAGGGAGAACTACATTGTCGCTGAGCACTGCACTAGGCTCTAGGGCTCTAAGGAGGGCAACACTGGAAAAAGGTCACCCTCTCATGGAGCTAGCTGTCTGGTCAGAGAAAAAGACCACAGTTTTCATTAAGGGTCAGAAAAAGGAATTTCTGTATGAGCCTAACTGGAGAGATGACCCCCTCCTAGCTTGTGTGTCAAGGAATGCATATGTAAAAAAGATATTTGGTAAGTATGTTAACCCCAAATGCCTCAAATAATGGCTGTCTTTATGATACTTTAACCTCATTTACTTTATCTATAAAATGTAAGTGTTAGACTAAGTGATCCCTAGGTCATTTCTACTTCTAATATGTGTTTTTAATATTATTCTTACTAATAGCTTTATTAACATTATAATTTACCTAGCATAAAATTCACTAATCATAAGTGTATAGTTATATGACTTTCAGTTTATTTACAAAATTGTACAAGTATCATGACAGTATTATTTTAGAATGATTCCATCATCCCAAAAAGAAATTTTGTGAATATCTACAATCACTTCTCTGTCTCACTCCCAGTCCTATGAAATCATTAACATTTTCTGTCTCTATTGGCTTCCTTTCTTGCACATTTCATATAAATGGAATCCTACCATATGTCTGTATTTTTTTATTGAACATGATGTAGCTCTTGAGATTTATTCACATTCACATCTCAAGATTTATACCCTGGTCAAACCATGTATCAATACTGTGATCCCTTTTTATTGGTGAATAACATTCTATTGCTCCATTTCCTTAATCCACTCACCATTAATGGAAATATGTGCTATTCTGCAATTTTGCCATTGTGAATAATGCTGCTATGCAATCACTGAAGTCTTTTCGAGGACATCTGTTTTTACTTCTCTTTGATAGATACCTAGGAAAGGGATTACTAGTCACATGGTAATTTTATATTTAATATTTTTAGAAACTACCAAACTGTTTCTAAAGTGGCTACACTATTTTAAATGTATGAGAGGCCCAACTTCTCCATATCCTCATCAACACTTGTTATTTTCTGTCTCATTGCTTATAGTTGTGATGATGGATATGAAGTACTATCTGACTATGGTCTTGATTTGGCATTTTTCTAGTGACCAATGGTATTGAGTATCTTGTCAAGTGTTTTTTGTATCTATTCTTTGAAGAAATACCATGCAAATCCTTTACCTGTTTTTCAATATGCCTATTGGTATTCTTATTATTGAGTTGTAAGATTCTTTATATAATCTGTGTATAATTCCCTTATTGGGTATATAATCTGCAAATACTTCATGCAATTCTGTAGGTTGCCTTTTCACCAGTGCTGGGATTGCCTCACACACATTAGGCAAATGCTCTTCCACTGAGCCATGCCACCCAGCACCTCACTTCCTTAACAGTATCTCTTGAAATTATTTGTTTATTTTCTACAACACTGAGGATTAAACCCAAGGCTCAATTATGCTAGGCAAGTGCTCTTCAACTAAGCTACATCCCCACCCCATCCTCTGTTTTTGTATGTGAGACACAGAGTCTCACTAGATTGTTCATGCTGCCCTCAAACTTGTGCTCTTCATGCCTCAGGCTCCTGAGTGACTAGAATTATTGGTTTATGCCCAGGGAAGTTTATTTGTTTAAGTCCTATTTATTATTTTTTCCTTTTGTTGCTTGCCTAACTCAAACTCACCAAAATTTAATCCTGTGTTTTCTTCTAGGATTGTTATATACTTTAGATTTTTAAATCCATTTTTAAAAAAAGATTTTATTTAAAGAGAAACTGAAGTATGTAAAGGGTAGAGATAATACAGAATTTCAAAAAAAAAGATAAACAATAAGAAATCACTAGTTACATATTATCCTCTTATAAATAGTTGTTCAAGTTACAAAAATTAAAGCATACAAAGTAGGTAGTCAAACAGTGAGAGTGTGAACAGCTAAGCATGCATGAATCTCTACATGTATTTCTATCCTTTCTGTATTAGAGGGAAAAACAAAACTTAGCAAGACAAAACAAAACAAATTCCTATAAAAACTTGAAACCAAAAAGTCATATAAAACCACAGTACAAGGTGATCTACAAAGATTACTGTGTTGTTTCTTATTATCTTCAATAGAATGTCTATATCATCAGGCATAATTGAATATAACAGTATAATTGAGTATAGCAGTAAATAACAATATTAGTAAAATAAAACATTGTAGACAGTATAACACTTCAAAGGCAGGTAATAATCAAACCAGAGTGGATATTCTAGTGGATCTTGTCATCTTAAGTGCAGTTGCCTATACTCTCAGACTTGATACTATCAATCATAACAGCTTTGAATAAAATCTATCAATACAAAACAGCAATCCAACAAACCAGATTTGATTACGATCAGTCATGGTCAAACTGTGAAGGTTTTACAGAGCTTTAGATTAAGTTAATAGGAAATTAAGGATGATTACCATACTATATACTGTTATTTTCAGGCTTACACTCTGTGCCCTCAAATCTAGTACAGGTAGAATGACTGGAACAGAATATAATACATCAAAGCAGAGTAGTGTGAGTAATGTGGGTTTTAAATCCTGGTGCACTATTAACAATATAGTGTATCAAGGCCATCTATATTAGAGTTTCTAGTTATCCTTCTCTGCCTCATTTCTGCTATGCTACTTTTCTGTCTTTGTCTACTTTTATCCTTCATTCTACTGCCTGCCCCACTCATTGAGGCCTTTCTGCCACTGTTCCTAAAATCCTGGTATTTTTTTTCTCTCTCTCTAGAATGTCCTTCAGTATTCCCTGTAGGGTTGGATTGATGGTGACAAACTCCCCCAGTTCCTCTTTGTCATGGAAGCATCTTGTTTCTCCATTAATTTCTAGTGACAGTTTTGCAGAGTACATCAATCTGGGCTGGAGGCCACCTTCCTTCAGGACTTGGAAGACTTCACTCCAAGCTCTTCTTGATCTGATGGTCTGTGTCGAGAAGTCAGCCATGATTCTGATGGGCTTACCTTTATAGGTAATCTGTTTCTTTTCTCTGACGGCTTTTAATATTCTGTTTTTATATTGAATTTCTGATATCTTGATTATTATATGTCTGGGTGTAGCTCTGTTTTGGTTGTAGGTGGCTGGAGTTCTATATGTCTTACACAACTGAATATCATTTTCTTTTCCCATGTTTGGGAAGTTTTCCTTAATTATTTCCGTGAATAGCCTTTGTAATTCACCTGTATGTATTCCTGCTTCTTTGTTCACGTTTCTTATGCTTAAGTTGTAGATTCTCTTGTCATCTTCTAGCCTTTGTATTGTTACTGCCTGTTTCCTTGTTATTTTTAAGAGCTCTTTCCTTTCATGATCACACATTGCAAACTTGTCTTCAAGTTTTGATAGTCTATCCTTAGTTTCTTTTAAGGAGTTTTGCCAGTTTTCAATGGAGTTTTTAATTTCCTGGTAGTCTCTTTGAATCTGTTTCATGTATTCTATATTTTCTTTATATTCTTTATCAAATGTTTCTCTCCTTTTTTGTGTTCCTCCCTTCTTTCATCTGTATCATCCTGAGAGTTGCTTCCTGAGAGCATTTCTTTTATTACTCTACTCATATCCTGCTTTACCTGATTTAATATTTCAGTTTTGAGCTCGTCTACAAGGTCCCGAAGATATCTCTTAATGTCCATTGAATCCATGTCTGATGTTGCGTGTTTGCCACCCTCAGTCTCCCTTGTTTTTCCTTCTCCTGGATCAGGGCTCTCAGGATTCTGTGCTGGGGGCCTCCTCCTGCCTCTCTCTCCTGTCATGGCCCTGGCATCCTCCACACAGGTTACAGTGCAGGTCCCAGCCCCTTCCCTGTTGGCCATGTTTCCTCCAAAGCACGTTGGCAAGGGAACTCCGCCTTCTCCTGCCTGCTCTTGTCACTGAGGTGTAAGCAGGCTGCGTATGCCTGGCCCCCCACTGGACTAGCCAAACTTCAGGGGCGATCACCGGGTCAGTGTGTGCTGTGCTCAGGGAATCAATTTGGGATGTCTCATTGGGTCCCGGCCAGGGGTGCGGCCCAGTCCGAGCAAATCGCACAAATCTGCTCTGGGGAGGGAGCAAGCAACCAAAGTCACTGTCATTCCCAGTTCAGGCTCCTCCTGCCCAATTCCAACATGTCGCCCACCTGGTCATGCCCTTCCCTTGGCAGGGGTCTCACTCCCAGCACTGACCATGGATCAATGAAGGTTCCTCCACCAGCTCTACTCTCTGCTCTCCATTGGGCTCACCAACCCCTGACTTCAGCTCTGCTGTTCTTCCTGTGAGTGGAGGTAGGAACAAGTTTGGGCGGCTCTGCCTGCTGGTGCAGATTCAAGCTGGTTCAAATTTGACAGGTCATCACTAAAACGCTGTGTCCCTTTAGTTTTTAGCTGTTTCAGTTGTAGTCCCAAAGTATTTGATGAGCTTTTTTAAGTTTTAATTTCTTCCTATGTCAAGAGGATCCATCTCCCTCTGTCTGGGTCTCTCCAGGGTGTTTTATTCTGGCATATGAATTGTTTCTCCTGGGAGGCTTTGTATTCTGTTGCTCACTGATTGGCCATCTTGTCTTCTCTCTCTTTAAATCCATTTTGAACTAATCTTTGTATATGGTATAAGATGGAGATCTTTTCTTAAAATTACACATGCATTTCCAACTGTCTCAGTACCATTTGTTGAAAAGACTATCCTGTTTCTTTTTTTTTCTTGTTACTTTTGTTTAAAAAAGAAAGTGACCTTAAATATAATGACCAACTTCTAGACTCTCAATTCTATACCGCTTAACTTTTTGGGTGTGCAGTTCAAGGCAGGGTCTTGCTATGTAGTTGAGGCTGGCCTTGAACTCACTATATAGACCAGGGTGGCCTCAAATGCACAGGGATCCTGTTTCTTCAGCCTCCCAAGTGCTGGGATTATAGGAATCACCATGCCTGGTTTATACCACTCATCTTTATGATTATCTTTATGCCAGCATCCACAATTGCCACAGATACATAGTAAGTTTTGAAATTGGGAAGTGTAAATTCTCCAACTTTGTTCTTCCTTTTCAAGGTTTTGGGGTTTTCATATCCATATTAGTTTTTGAGGTTTGATTGTTAATTTTTGGGCAAGGACAACAGATATTGCTTTTAGTCTATTTTGAATGACATTATTGAAGCATATTTATCATATATTTCCCTTAAGTATCTAATTCAGTGATTTTGTTAAGTAGTGCAATAATTGCTATGAATCAGCTTTGGAACAATTTTTTTACCACCCCATTAAGATCTTTATGCAAATTTACTTTTAATCTGTTTTTTCTCAGTCACTTTTTTGTTCTTCTTTTGTTGTGCTGGAACCTAGGGCCTTGTAAATGGTAGGCAAGTGCCCAATGACTGATCTATATCCTTAGCTTTCAGTTTATATCTCTATAACTCTGCCTTTTCTGGGAAGTTAATATAAATGGAATCTTATGTTATTGCTGCCTCTTGTGTCTGGCTTTGTCTTTTATTGCAAACAAAGACCTTGAGGTTCATCCATATGGAATCATATATCTGCAGTTTGTTCTTTTTATCGCTGAGTAATATTCCATTTTATGGATATACCACATTATATATACAAGCATATTTATATTAACCAATTAATCAATACAGATTTTCCCCCTCTTTGGGGAAACTATTGTAAATAATGCTATTAAAAGCAATCCTGTCCAATTCTGACCCAGCATATATGTTTTCATGTACTTCTCAATATTAATATTATGTGAGTTTTTTTTATTACAGTCATTTTAGTTGATATGAAATGATATTTGTGGTTTTACTTTGCATTTAATTGACCAGCGATGTTGGATATCTTTTGGTGTGCTTATTAGCTACTTACATATCTTCTGTGGTAAAATGTCTATTCAAAACAATTTTGTAACATTTTGATGGGTTTTTATATTGGTTCTTTGTATATATTTAGCAGAAGTTCTTTATCAGATATTTTGGGAAATATATTGCTCCTAGTCTATTGCTTGTTTTTTCCATTTATTATCCAAATGGTGTATTTTGAGGCCTACCAGGGATTCTGATACAGATTGTATTGAAAATATAATTACACTTATCTTTACTTTTTAGGTTAAACAGAGACAAAAACCCTAGTGTGGGAATTCTTTTAAACTTTTAATAAGATTCATTCACAAACAGTCTGGATTTAAGTATGTGTTAATTTTTTTTCTAATCACAGTAGATTAATGGTCCTCTCAGTTTGGTAGTAGGAATGTGGAAGTCAGGCAAAGTACCAGATATGCACAGGAAGGCTGAATTCTTAGTACATAGTAGACATTTAATGAATATTTTTAAATGAGTAAATTATTAAAATTAGTAGTTTTCATTTTTCTCTATTATAGTTTAAATATTTTATATTTTCTCAAATGTTTCTTCTAGATCTTTCTCTTTCTAGTTACTTCACATGGACACAGTGTTTCTGATCAAGTTTGAAGATAGAAGTCTACATATTGCACCTCTGTAATACATATGGACTGGTGAATAAAGGAGAATAATTTTTGCTTCTCAATGTTTGAGCACAATATTACCCCTATTATAGCTTAACATTGCACATGTTTAAAAAGCACTATTGCAGTCAGAACTATCTTCAGAAATAAAAACAAAAAGAAGTCTCATATTTCCTGATTTCAAAATGTATCAAGCTAGAGTAGTCCAAACAGTATTGTAACTGCATTTTGACAAACAATATAAACCAATGAAATAACATGAAAACTCAGAAATCAACTTCATATATATAGCTGAGTGACTTTAGCAAGGGTAAACAATGGGGAGTGTTCTTCAACAGATGGTGCTGGAAAAACTAGATATCCACATGCAAAAATGAGGCTGGACTCCCACCCTATACTGTATATATAAAAAAACTCAAAATGAATTGAAGACTTAAACTACAAGACTTAAAGCTACACAACACTAGAGAAAAACATAGGGAAGAATCTTCATGACAATTAATCTGGCAATTACTTTTTTGGATATGACCTCAAAAGCACAGATAATAAAAGTAAAATTAAGGTGGTGGGGATTTAGCTTAGCAGAGTAAGCACCTGCCTGACAAGTGTGAGGTCGTGACTTTGATCCATGATACCAAAATAAATAAATAAATAAGTAAAATTAGACAAATTACACTACAGCAAACTTAGAAACTTTTGTGAACCCATGGAAATAATTGATAAGTAAAAAGGAAACCTACAGAATAGGAGAAAATGTTTGCAGACATTTTGATGAGAGACATAGAGAAATTGGAACTGTTGTACACTATCTGTGGGAATATAAAATGGTGCAACCATTATGGAAAGAAATATAAACTTTCCTTCAAAATTAAAAATAGAATTACCATATGATCCAGCTATCTCATGTCTGGCTATGTACCCAAAAGAATTAAAAGCAGAATCCCAAAGAGATATTTGCACATTCATATTTATTGTAGCATTTTTCACAATAGTCAAGAAGTGGAAACAACTTTAATGTCCACTGATGGATGAACACATAAAAAACTGTGTTACATACATATAATGGAATCTTATCTACCTTAAAAAGAAGGAAATTGTGTCACATTCTACAACATGGATAAAGCATGAGGACATGCTAAGTGAGAGAGTGTGTACTTTCTCATAAAAAGAATACCTCTTATATACTGTAATTTTTTTCATAAGGTATGTAAAAAAGTCAAAATTTTAGAAAGTAGTGTGGTGATTGCCAGGTGCTGTAATAGGGTGGGTAGTGGAAAGTGGTCATTCTGTGAATTTATAGTTTTAGTTTTGCAAGATGAAAATATTGTAGAGATCTCTTGCCCTATGTACACATAGTTAATGTTACCAAACTATACACTGAAAAATAGTTAAGATGGAAAAAATTAATCTCAGGAGATTGGATTTTCCAAGAAGCAAACATCTTCAAATATTATTATTGAAGAAACTAATACATCAATACTGACTATGCCCTAGGAATTGTTTCCAGGTAAAATGAATAACAGAAATAAAAGTCCTAAAAACTTGGGAGACTAATGTACCAGTCTGATGTGATCTAATCAGAAGTAGCTATTATGCATAGTTAGTGCCTTATTAAGGTAGAGAATAAACAACTTAAACTCAATATTAGACCATCTTAATCTAATTGTATCTACATACACAATAGCAATTTGCTTTCAGTTTTACATACAGGCATAATAAAAATGTTGGATAATCAATTTCTAGTCTGAACAAAGAATTTATGGATTTTTTATGAGAAAAATCTTCCAAAAGTCTTTAAGGAAGTTTAGAACTTTAAACAGCTGGAAAGAGGAGCTCCTTCAATATTCAGTTATCACATTTCAGCATTTGGATCATTTGCAGCTTTCTTTACCTCCTCAATTTAATTGCAAACACCTTCAAAGGAGTGATAGCAAACTAATTAGCAATTCTTTTTCCTTAAAAATAATACTCCTAATCAAGGAAGATAATCATTTTTGATTAAACAACAAGCAGAGTTATCAAATGCAAATTTGCAATTGATTACAGAAAAAAATGGTGTGTACTTTCCCTCTTAATAACAGTAAGCATTATTTCTTTGCTATTCAGTTATATTTAGTTTCTCCTGTAAGGTCTATTTTAATAATTTAGGCTGATCCATTACTTTTTGATGGTGTGCTCTCTAGAAATGTCTATATTATTTCCCAGAAGAATAATTCCTGTACAAGTAAAATATTCACATGCAAAGAATGCAAATGATAGAAAAGATCAGGCAGTTGCTCAAATATGTTAATAATATGAGTGCTACTAACCTGTAATTCCCTCTTTCGAATCTGTCAGGAAATAATAAGGCCATGATGGATATTTAGACCTAAAATGTATAAAGCTTCTTGTCTAGAGTGACTTTCTCAGAACAGTTTGCTCTGTTTATTCACTAATCCATTAAAAAGTGTAATAGGCACCCACTATGTTCCAAATAGCAGTCCTCCTAATCTAACAATGGACAAGAGACAGTTCCTGTCCTCAGGGAATTTCCAAGGTGACTGGAGAGACAGGTGAGTTAATAACCAATTGCAAGGCAGCATGATCTGTGCTGCCAATGGGACATGAGCAGTATAGACATAAAATGGGTTCTTAACGTTGGAGGAGTTAGGGAACCAAGAAGGATGTACAGCATGAGGTTAGTTCTCAAGGAATAGTAAAGGTTAGGTAGGTAAGGTAAAGGTTTTATATGAATAGATTAGGGAAGATAGAAGAGTGATTATACCAATGCTTTGAGGTTAGGAACCCCAGGCTGTAATGTGCTAGGAAAAAAGACAAATAATACTATCAACTATTTATATTTACTCTCAAGAGGAATAGAAGCTAAAGCACAGGAGATTCCCTTGGACAAATGGTAGGACAGTTTTTCTACACTGAAAACAAAATGAAAAGGACAAAGAATCCCCATCTTAAGCTACTAGTAAACAGCTAATTTGTTAGGAAAACACAAATTCTAATCAGACTGGCCAGAATGTATTGTCAAAACAACATGGCTGTTTTAGACAACAAAATGGCTACGCCATTGATTTGAGTGTACAGTTAGTATATTGGTAAAGAAATGTGGCATTCCTGTCAAATACACCTAGATTTAAATCCTGATTCTGACACTTACTATCACTTTCGCCTTTCATTCCTCATGCCTAGAGGAATTCATTTTTCATTTTCCCCAGTGCGGCTCAGTGAGAAACAAGCTGTCTTCACTTCAGATTCCACAAGAAGCAGGGCTTAAAAAAAGCAACTGCTGACATGGATCCTTTGATTACACAGAGAGTAATAAACAGTTGATTATTTTAGTTGAATAGAAAATGTCTTGAGTATAGAGCATGCAATTTTTATTTTTATTTTTTTATTTTTTGGTCTTTTTTGAGGCAGGGTTTCACTATATGGTTTGGGCTGGCCTTGAACTCACTTTGTAGCCCAGGCTGGCCTTGAACTCACAGTGATCCTCTTGCCTCAGCCTCCCGAGTGCTGTGATTACAGGCATGCTGTGATTACAGGCATACCACACCTGGCAGCATGCAATTTTTAATCAAAAAGCTATTATTAAAAAGAGGTTCATATCCATTGTAGCTCCAGTATTCTGAGAAAGATGGTCTGGGAATGCATTCTGTCAGATTCTTCCACACGAATAGGCCAATGAATAAATGGATGATAGACAGCTGGGTAGACAGATAAACAGGTACCAAATCAGTGCAGTATCCATGTACTAAATGCTTACTATATTCAAAGAACCACAATAAGCAATAAGGTACATGTGCTAGATAAGCACCAGTAGTGCTGCAAGTATAACCTACTCTTTGTTTGGCTTTTGCAAAGACTAAGCAAAATATCTGCAGTACTGTGAAGATAAAGAGAAGAGATGATTACTTTTTGGTCAGAGGGATGAAAAATAGTTGCATGAGGGAAGGTAAATCTGACACTATTTGAGAGGGAATGGAAGTAACTTTGATGCATAAAGAGTAGGAGGACATTTCAAGTGAAGGAAAAAGCACAAGCATTGGAGATGAATGGATGGGGTTCAAATCTAGATTGCCATTTTCTAACTATGTAATTTAGGAAATCCTTGTCATTTCTTCATATGTTAAAATGGGGTAATAGTTTCTATCTTACACTATTTTTTAGTCAATTCAGTATGAAGTGCTTAATGCAACACCTGGGGCATTGTGCTAATAAACTGCAACTATTACTACAATTATCAAAAGCAGAAGAGCCTAGGGGCAGGAAAAGTGCATAGTGTCAGCTGATTAAAGAGGAAGACACTGAAAGATAACACTGGACTTCAAAGTTGAACCATATAGAGGCCTGCTTATTCAATAAGCAAAGAAATCTTTCTTTAAAAATAGATTAGAATTGACTTTTTAGATTAAATAAGCAGCACATGGAGTAGACAGTGGAGTGAAGGAAGAGAGAATGCCTTCAAGGTAACTAGTTGGAAAATCTAAAAATAGTTTGGGCACAAAACTGGAGTCGTTATGACAGCCATGAGAAGGGGCATGAGGCAGAGACATAGAGTGACAAAAAAGGGTTAATTTTGTGCATCTGAAATACTGAGTTTGATGTGACTGTAATGGAAATTTGGAAGCACAAGTTGTATAAATAATCATCTAGAAGAAAGAAGATGGAAAGCAAGTATGATAGCCGCATTCTCTCAGGGCAGCAAGTCAACAGGATTTGGGAAAGAAGCCATCCACCCAAGAGAATTGCGAGATTGGTTTGGAAACATAAGATCAAGGGACTCTCTCACAGAGTAATGTTTGTTGCACACAAAGCAAAACACAGGGGAGGGGATGCAAGGACCCTGAACACATACTATGTGGACCTGTAAACAGATAATTCATTAGGAAGGGGGGTAACTGTGTGCACACCATGAAGTACAAACATCAACACCAAAAAGATGTTCATGTTAGAACTGTAGCAGGGGCACTGTTAACATAGAGGAATTTAGTTAACAGAAAAGTTTGCAACTATTCAGTCATAAGAGTCTAACTAGCTTATTGATACAATTTCTTCCCAAAGTAATTAGTTTACAAGGGCTAGTGGTTGATTTGCAATTCTGGTTGCCTGAGTCTCAGTGCAACTAAGTCCTATTCGTGTTGAATCATTTTACAAGAGTTAGTATTTTATCCACCATTCCCATTTCTCTCAATTCTCTAAAACCTAACGTAGGTTTTCTAAGGTGTTCTACTTCTGCAAATGAGTCAGAAATAGAAGCAACTAAACACCTCAATGACATGAGAAGTTAGAAAAGAAGTGGCCCCTAGAAAAACAGGTCAGTTGGTAATAGATACCAAGAGGTAATAGATATTTGGTGTAGAATCAGGTCATTTGTGAGAACTCATGTCATGCCAACTGAAAAGAAACTTGGTAAGTTTACTGACAACTTCCCAGGACCTAGTGATACAGTACTTGCAACCCCATACAATTGTTGCCAAGTAGGAGCCCTGTGTTGTGGTGTAGTGACTCATGTCTGAAGAAAGAAGGGATAAAAAAATTTTTTTCTGGACACTTAAAACAATAGGAATAAAACACATTTTATGTGTTAAGCTCTGTGCAGAGCTCCAGAATTATAAACATCAGTGAATAAGAAGTCATCCCCATTGTCAGTGGTTTCATTTTGGTGTGCTTCCTTGGCAAACGCTTCTCCAAGATGGAAGAAGGCAACATGAATATAGGCAAAGTTACTTATAAAAGCAAGAGAAGATGACTGAAGAATATCTTGGCCTTAAGTCAAATTATAGGTCAAGAGATAGTAACTTCACAGCGAAGCAAAACTACTCTCTTATAAGCAGATGTTTTTAACGTAAGGAAAATTACGTGGAAAACTTCTTAAGTGACACAATTTCTTTTAATGCAAAGCCGATCATGTACGTATTGTTGGAGATAGCAGCTATTTGGCATTTCAATAGCTGAATCATTGGAATGCATAAAGTTCTTTCTTCAAATGCTTTAACAGTGCAAATACTGCACTTCCCAGAAGTACTGCATTTACTGTAGCAAATACAGTGCTACAATGTTCCAGAGTCTATTCCAAAGAGTACAGCCAGTGATAACAGAGTTCAAGTCTTGAGAATCAACCTTCTAAGCCAGTTTTGCCAGAAATCAGGAGATAGGGTAGGGAGGGAAGAAAATGCAGGAAGATGTTATACCTCCTCCTCATACTGTACCTCAGAAGTGGCCTCTCTCTCCCACCAAGACTGCATTCTATTGAGAATGCAAGAAGCAATCACGGGGACAGCAAACATAGCCACCTTCTTCTTGTGCCATACCCTCAGTAGAGTCCATGTTCCACTGAATCTTGATGTTACAACATTCTATTCTTCTTTGTCATTGTTCTTCCTGTCTCAAAGGTAGACTTTGTTCCTTTGCTGTACCACTGCACTCAAAATTGTATAACAGTTGTTTCTGGAATCCACAAGAAAATAGGTTGACTATACAGCATTTCAGTTAGGGGCAAACTCTACAAGAACACGGAGTTTCCCAATTATAAATTTAAAATCTTCCCAGAACAGTGATGAATGAGTCTATGACTAACAGATTTAATACAAAAGCATTTATGTAGGTGCACAGGCAGAAAATGCAGTAGTTCCTAAAAGTGTCTCTTTGGAAGGAACATGTAGGTGAACAATGATATTAGTGTTTGCAAAAGTGTCATAGTCATTAAAATCTAATAAGAGTGATGGTGAAAGTCAAATGGATTATGAGGAGAAAAGATTGCTTATAAGGTTATTGAGATTAATCAAGAAGAAACTGTACATTGAAAATATGAACTAACCTCCCAAACTTGGTAATAAAATCATATTATTTAAAATATTTAAGAATAGCTAAGCACAGTCACTATAAATATTCAGCAGGAGCAATCTGCCACCAAGGAAACAAAGGTAGAGTAGAGAATGTCAGGGTATGGTCCACTTGTCTTCAGTTTTAGGGTTATAGTCTACGAGGTTTAGAAATGATAGCTCTCTTTGTTCACATTTAAGGAAGTCAGCAGGCAAAAAAAATTTTCTATTTTTTTTTAAGAATTTGGAGTAGTTGGATATTCTCTCCTAGGGTACATGTAGGCTGCAACCTTGTTGCACATGATCCCATAAAACACAGTTCTCTTCAGAGAGTAATAGTAGTTTAGAACTCTATGCTGACAGAGCCTTTCTTGAGAAAAGCAGAAGCATGGAGATTACTTGTATTTTAATGGGATCACAATACAACGAAAGTGAATGTTTATTACCTTGGCTCTTTTGTGGTTGTCTGTAAAAAGATATATCCTTTTAAAATGTTTTAATATTATACATTGTTTTCAAAGATTTTATTATCTTTAAGTTTTGCCATGTTCTCTCTCTATACTGCTGTCTCCTATACACTTTCTTATACATTTCTCTTAACACCATTGTCAACCAAGTCCTACTAAAATGATAATGTAGCTTTAGACAGGAATAACATACATAATGTAGCTGTTCTGAGTTAAAAGCAGAAAAACTAAGGTATTTTTAAAGTAAGCTTTGTAATAACTTCAGATTTACAGAAAAGTTGCAAAGATACTACAACTGTGTTCTGTATCTTCATCCTATTTCCTCTTTTGTTAACATCCTACATTACCATGTCACATTTTTTCCTGTTTTTGTTTGTTTTTGTTTTTATCTTGTTTTGGAGGCACGGTCTCACTGTGTAGTACAGGCTGGCCTTGAACTTGCTGATGTAGCCAGGCTGGTATCAAACTCACAGTGATCCTCCTGTCTCAGCCTCTGAGTGTTAGGATCACAGGCATGCACCAATATGCCTAATTTACCATGACACATTTATAATTAAAATTAAGAAACCAATGGTGGCACATTACTATGAACTAAAATCCAGACTTTATTTGGATTTCACCAGCTTTTGTATCAATATCCCTTTCTGATTCAAGACCTAATCTAAGGTATCACATTGGATTTAGTGGTTATGACCTCCTAATTTCTGGTTATTATTTCTGTCTTTCTCACTTGTCATGAATTGGATATTTTTGAGGAGCTTTACCCAGGTATTTTATAAGTGTCTCTCAGTCTAGATTTGTCTGATGTTTCTCATGATTTTAATGGGGTTATGCATTTGTTGAAAAAATATCACAGAGGCAAAGTGTCCTTTTCATCACATGTGCACATGATATCACTGTAATATTTACTTTCATTGCTCAGCTAAGGTGGTATTTGCCATGTTTCTTCAATGTAAAGTTACTATTTTCACCTTGCCATACTCCTTTCTTCTCTCCTTTGGATATAAGTTATTAAATCTAGTCCATTCTCAAGGAGAAAATGTTTTGGCTTTAAAATACTTTGTATGCTGGTACATGCCTGTAATCTCAGCAAATACTCTGTGAGGTTGAGGTAGAAGGATCATAAATTGGAGCCCAGACTGGGCAGCATGGCAATTTAGTGAGACCCTGTCTCAAAAAAAAAAAAAAAAAAAGGAATTGGGTTGTACCTCAGTATAAACGTCCTGGGTTCAATCCCCAAAACCCCCCTCCCCCAAAGGAACAAACTTATATATAGAAATTTGAATGTATGATAAGAGTTCTGTCTTTCATTCAAATTCAATTCAGTAGGCTTTTAGAATACCACAAAGAGAGATATTTTGGAGCGTTATACAGCAACAATTATAATCCCTGAAAGTAGCTATGGGTATTACCATTGTATGGAAAGATACAATTCTTGATCCTTGCAATGATTATAGATGCTAAGAGATGGGTATTTTATCATACCTGAAATGTTATTAAAATGGTTATTTTTCTAAGCTCTTTATAGCATCTGATGAAATCACTGAATGAATCTTCTTCTGAGACCAAACATGCTTCAGTAAAAATTGTATAAAAGTTTAAAATGCATCTTCATGAAATTGTACTTGTAGATCTCATAACATTTAAATACACATTGCTAAGAATATTGTGTGTCTGTAGAATCATAAATGCACAAATGAATTACTTTTTCAATGGTTATGTATATGAATTCCACCAAAGATATCCAACTTATTGCTTTGCACATAAGGACATTCCAGTTCATCACTTTCACTAGTCTTTAGTGTCATAGTATGTTGTAGAATGTTATTTTTATTACTGTTTTTTTCCCATTCTACTGGCATTCCTTAACCTTTAATTTTTTTCAGTACTAAGTATCAAATCCAGGACCTTAACACTAAGTAACATCCCCAGCCCATAAGTATGTATGTATGTATGTATGTATGTATGTATATATTTAAGTTTGAAGACAGGGTCTCACTAAGTCATTAAGTTGTCCAGGCTGGGCTTGAATTTGTATCCTCTTGCCTCAATCTCCCAGAGTGCTGGGATTACAGGTGTGTGTCACTATGTTTGGCATGATTAATATCTTAATTATGACAATTTCCTAGTAGTTAACAAGATTAAAATGCATTTTTTTTTCAATCTAAAGGCTGGTTATGTTGCAAATCTATAACTAAGGTCTCAATTAGTTAACTTTTCCTAATCTAGTGATTTATATCTCTTTGTCCTGATTAAATTATGTCATCACAAAAACCCAGTTGAACAGTTAAAAATGCTATCAACATAATACAGTAGTATGTTCTTCTAAGATTTATTTACCAATTTCTTTTTCCCAAAATACTAGGTACTAGGTACTATGGGGGGAAAAACAAGGAACTTGCTTTCTCACAGAGAAGCTTAGATGAAAGTTTATTGAAATATAAGGTATAGAAATATTGACATGAAAATAGGTACAGATAAAATGCATCAAGACTAAAAATCAGTAAGGAGCTACAGAAAGTTTTCAGCAGGCAAATGACAAGACTGGAGATGTACTTTAGAAAAATTCAGTAGCACCATATTGGATGAATTATGGTGGTAGATGAGAAAGAGGACAGAATGGAAAGAAGAGAGGTGTAAAGCAGAGAAATGAACAGTGCCTTTCATTCCTTGGTATGTCTCTCTGCCAGATAGCTCAAATTTGCCTAAAGGTAAGCCTACTTTAATATCAAAAACAAAATCTTATGATGCCCATTGGCATTCTCAGAAACCTTAATTATCAAGAGTCTGCAAAAACACAATTCCCTACCCACCAATACATTTGATTTGGTAATTTAAAAGTACTCACTTCCTGTGGATAACTATAGGGAAGAAGAGATATTTATTTTATATAAGCCAAAAGTAGTAAAGAGAGAAAGGAAAAATAAATGAAGCTGGGTTGATTTTCAGTCAAAAGTGTATCTACAAGTCAGAAAGGTAAATCAGATGTCTGCTCATTATAGCAGTATATTTGCTCATTACAACAGCCAAATGGAATTCAGGGATAATGCGAGACCCTGACTTGGAATGAAGTCATAAAGGGCCAGAAGAGACTTTCTGTAGACACTGATCTTTGTAAAGGCTCAAGATACAAGTTGAGAGCCATCTTCATGGATGCCTATAAGAAACATAAATCTTTTATTTAATTATAAAATCTGAAAGGACTGACTTATTTCTGAAGACACTAAGATCTAGAAGAACATTTCATCAAAAACTCATTTGCCAAATTCTTTTATGGAAAATATCTTCATAGATCACATGTGCTGAAAAGATTATGTATCGTAAACATTCCTAAATCGTGGGAATCTTCATCTTTTAGGCTATTTGCTTATGTTGTACATTTAGCTGAGTTTGGACCATGATATCAAACAAGTCTAACATTCACACACACAGAAATTTCATCTTTCTATGGCTCAGACAGCATTAAGGAAGCTAAGACAATTTTCCCAGAATAGTATAAAATTAAAAATTTTAAATCCTATTTATTAATTTCAACTTAAAATGTTCTCTCATCTTAAACTGGATACATCTTAACTTTCCAATAGCTAAATAACTTTAAATAAAAATGTGTGTCATGTAAATATAATCTCAAAGACATACATTTGTGACAAAAAATAAATTTCCTACAGTCTAAATCTTAAAGAAGGAAAAGAGAAAAACATGGAGCACTGATTTTGCTCTTTCTCATCTAGGATCAATTCTATTTGGAGCCTTCTTTCTAACACTGGAATTTTGTGCAAGCATTGCATCATTTCAAAAGTACATGATTCTATCTTAAGCTGCTAAAGGATTTCATACTAACGGCTCTCAAGAACCCACAATTCTCAAAAAGGGGCAAGTCATTTTGAAAATGCTTTAAAAATGGTGGAATCATGAAGAATTAAATAACCAGCGAAATGTTCCAAAGAGCCTTGTCCTTGGATAGTCAGTGGATCTCAAATGCTGAAAATGAGAAAAGCAGAAATGTTTTAGAAATAAAATTCTGACATCTCAGACCTGAATTAAAAATTCTGAGAGAAGAGCCCAGCAATGTGAGGTTTACCTCCAGGTGATTCTGATAGGGCTAAGGTAACGGACCACTGGACCCAAGTTTTGGAATACAGGGATGTGTGTGTGTGTGTGTGTATGGGGGATGGGATGTTTAAATATTGAAGATTTAAGAAAGGGCTCTACAAGGAGAATCACCAGGAGAAAATGTCTCCCAAGCTTCCATAGAAAGCAACTTGGTCAAGCAATGGCTGTGACTCATCCAGATGGCTGGCACTGACAAAAGAGTTAAGAGGTGCTATGCATGGTTCCAAGGCAATTCCTGAGGAGACTTAATTGACCTTGATAGATAGCAAGAGATTAAGTGTTATTAATACAGGACTCACTTAAACTTGGTCTTGGCATCCAACAGAAAAGTATAACCACAAAATGTGTAAAATAACTCTGTACTAATATGTCATAAAAGAAACTCAAATCAGTAACAACTTCTGACAATTGCCAGCTACAGTGATAGCTGTCATTGTTATGGGTTAATGGACTGTACAAGGTTAAATTACTGAATGCAGGAACTTAAAATCCTTGGACTGCTGTTAAAGTTCAAGAATGAAAAGGTCTTCCACAGAGTTCTTCAAACACAATTCCTCCAGCTTCAACTCACCACCCGTCCCATGCTACCACAAAACCAAAAAAAAAAAACCAAAAAAACAGAGGAATATGAAGGGAGCTGTTAAAGTTGAAGACTGATCATGTGTGGGGCTAAAGCAAAACCAGCCTTGAAAACACAGCCCCAAACAAGACACATAAACAAGTTGTTCCAGCTCCAAGAAGGAGAGGAGCCTAGGCAAGCCATCCAAACAACTTGCTCAGCAGTGGGGTTGAAATGGACATCACCCTTCTGAGTGTATAAATAAACATGCTACAGTGGTTGAGCAACTACTTTTCTCCCATCAGGAGAGAGGGATCTACCCGAAAAAAAAAAAAAAGAAAGAAAGAAAGAAAAAGAAAGGGCTCTATTCCACATCAAACCCAGGAATCTGATTTCAACAAGCTTTCTGGGTGATTCTTATGTGCACTGGACCAGCAGATAAATCAGCTGATCAATCCATGATGGAAAAGAAACAATTTTTTGGCAGTGGTGGTGGTGGGGCGTCATGTAATAAATTTATTATATTTTGTTACATTTTCCATTTTTCTCTTAATTCCAACTGTATATAATAACCACTGTTTTATGTTTTAACCATAAAAATACAAATTCTGTTTAAAAGTCACAATTTTAAACAGCCTTCTCTGGAGGCAGCTTCACATAATGCAAAGAGCACAGACTATAGAGGCTCAATGACCTGTGCTGTAGGCTGCCAATGTGATGTTTAGCCACTTATCCCAACCCTCTCAGTCTCTGCTTCCTTGTCTCTAAATGATCATAATAATACCTTGACTATCCACTTTGAGAGGATTCAATAAGATGGGATATGCACTTGGCACAGTGTCTATTACATTTTTGACAGACATTAATCTCCTTTTTATGCTTTCCTCTTTTGAAGATGTCCTGATCCATTTCTATCATAATGCCTAGAACTTTGCTCAGTAAAGTTTGCCAAGGTCCAGCACAGTATTTTTGGGTTAGAGTTCTCTTTCACCACTTAGTGTCAGAGACTATGAGAACTTGACTTATTTGATTTTTCTGCACTTAAGTTTCAGCATCTTTAAAATGTGGATAATAAAAGCATTTGCCTCCTAGGTTTATAATAAGGATTAGCTGAGTTAATATATGTAGAGCACTTTTTAAAAATGATATGGAACATTATAATTCTCAGAAAGTGTCATTGAAAGAGAAAATCCTCACATATATACTTTTAAAAAAGATTAAAGTTTAAAGAAATGCATTTCTTTGTGTATTAATTTTTCACAAGTATTTGTTTATGATATCATAGATTCTGTTTGAGGCCTCAGGGACATGTAGTCTCTGTTCTCACAGAGAGGAAGACATCATTCACGTTGTTGTATACATCTATAGTGTACTATAACAAAAGCGAGAAATGAGTAGTAAAGGGAATAATGACCTATATGGCTAGAGCGCAGGGAGCAAAAGGGTGGAAGATGGAATATGCAAAGATGGGGGAACAGAAGTAGGAAGAGGTCAGACCAAGAAGAGCCATCACCCATTTTGGTCTATTTCTAGAAAAAAAATTTAAGAGTTTAAGCTGCAACATGACCTGCTCAGACTGGTGTTTATGATGGCATTGTGAAGAGGAGATTGGAAGAAGCCCAGATGGGTAATAGGGAAGACTAGTTTGAAGATTTTTACAAGTCTAAAAGGATGTGGCAGCTAAGAATACAGTGGAAACAGTGGAAATGGAGTTGCTTAGAATTTGAGAGGTACGTAAAAGGGGAAGTAGAGAGGCTTTAAGGGTCAAACAAAATGGAAGGATGGGAAGTGGAAGGCATCCAGAATAGTGATTGTATTGGCCATTGGGACACAATACCTAACACTGTATCTTAAAGGCAAAGAGATTTATTTTGGCTTAAATTTCAATGGGTTCAGTCTTTGGCTGGCTGGCTCCTGGGCAGACAGTACAGCAGAAGGGCCTGGTGGAGGATAGCTGCTCACTTCTTGGCAGGCAGGAAGCACAGAGAAGGGAATAGCTGGGAACAATAATACACTCTCCCAGGTCATACTCCCAATGATCCATCTTCAACCAGGGCCCACCTCTTAACAGTAGGTTTAGCTATTAAATTCATCAATGGATTAGTCATATCTCAATCTAGTGCTCCCATGAGCCAGTCACCTTTTGAACACATGAAAATTTGGGGGACAGTTTAGATCTAAACCATAGCAATGATTTCTCTGACTGCACTGGGAAAAGACTCAATGGGAAAGAAAAGGGAGCGAGTAATGTCACTGAGAGAGGTCGAAACGGAGACATCGAGAAGTTGAACAGATTGCTGTAGGGTGTAGTGCAGAGACCTATACCAGAGGGGGAAAAGAATCAGAGATGCAGGCTTATAGATAGCAACTAGAGCCAGAGAAATGATGAGAATACCAGCAAGAGGATATGAAATGTTTCCTTGGGGACTGGATGGCCAGGGGAACAAAGATAAACTTCAAAAGAGTCTGATCTGGCAGGATAGTCTATGGAAATATCAATTTTTGGTTTTGCTCACTCTTATATCCCTCTTTCCTCTCATTTGAAGTGGATAGCCTGGTTTTATATTCATGTCCTCATAGATCTTGGCAGGTCCTAAACTAAAAGGATTCTGAAATTAAGACTTCTGCAGTTTGAGTTAATGTCCAGAAAACAAGGAGAAGCTCCAAAAGAAAAAGAGAGAGTAGCCCAAAGGCTTTTAAACTATAAAGACTCATGCAGGACCCATTTTTAAGCCTTAGCTTCCCAGAGCCTTTCTAAAGCATCAGATACAACAGAACCTCTGGGCATAGAGGCCCACAGTAGACCTGTGAGCATTTCTGGAGATAAAGAGAAACTATGGCCCAGTGCCCTGAGGATACATATGGCTTCTACATCTTTGTCCTCCTATAAGCTGGGATGCTCAAAAATAAAGAAGTTAAATTTCTCACTAGTTTGATAGGATGGTAGTAAAAAAAAAACCTGAACTTGGGCTTAAAAATAGTTCATTAATATGACATATTTGCATCTGAGGAAAAAAAGAAAAATGAGTTCCTGGTTTTAATGGAAGCAAACTCTTCAGCAATATTTTTAATCCACATATTTGATTAATTTATTTGCAATTAATATATCAGAATTTCCATGCTTTAAAATTTTTCTTGACTATTTGACCAAACAATTCTAATTAAACATTTTTCATTTTTATATAAAATAATTTTTGGTATAAAGTATATTTAAAGTGATGTATTAATACATCTGTTTCCATTTTTCTATAGTTTTTCCAACTATATTCAGGAAATAAATTAATCATTAAAATGTATTAAAACATGTAAATAGAGGCACTCATATTTCCTTTTGCCTCAGGTTTCTGTCTGGATCAGCATTGTACTGGTTTTCATTTAAAATCTTGATATTTTATTCAATGTGGATTCTTTGCATTAATTGAATTTTTAGAAATACTGCATTACAATTACCTTATTTACTGATAATCATATTTTACATAAGAGGCAGTTGCTTCCTTCAGTTTATTCTAGTTCTGGTTTTATTTTTCATTAACCTAACCATGAACTAATTTTCACTAGCTAGAAAAGTAGCAAGACACATCAGAGGAAGCCTAGGAAGTGTAATATCATCAAAGAGATCTTTCCAAAAGGGAGAGAATCATAGCATGTCAAACACTGCTGAGAAATCAACTAAAACTAACAGTGTCTTGTACATTAGTTGTACATTAGTTGAAGGTCACTAGTTGGTTGGTGTGGAAAGCCTAGGTGGAGTTGACAGAAATGAAGTTGGTCTGGAAAGGACTAAAGACTGAGGTACACGCTGGGAAATCAAATCTCTGACTATGACTAACTCTCCCAAATTGTCTGACTCTACAGAGGCAAGGGATGATGGGGCAGTGTCTGGGAAGAGAATAGAGTCCAAGAAGGTGGTTGATTTTTTATGTGATACACCTGCAAGAGAGAAAAATTAATACACAGAAGAAAAAGTAGTGTCAATGTTCATAAGAGTCCTGGAAGAGTCTGAGAGGAGATGGATCCTAATGTGAAAGTACACAAGCATTGGTGTGAAGGAGGTCCTAAGTTTCCTGCACTTCAGCCTGAGGGGAGAAGAGAGCAGACTCCACATAAATGGGGTTGGTTTTACATTTGTTGTTAGGAAATTAGGAAGCACCATCAGAAGTCCTCTATTTTTCTTTATCAAAATGGAGAGAAATTTCTGAGGAGAGGCCAATGATAATGGAGGATGAGTGTTTTCAGGAATATGGAAGGTCTTGAGAGCTGTAGTAAGACCTGTGGCTGGCAGGCAGCACTCATCAAACTCTCTGCCATCCTGGTAAACAAACAAGTGAACTTCTGCTATGGAATTCTATGTAGCCATAAACACAAGGAACCTCTCTACGGGAAAAAGAAAGGCTCTCTAGGACATACTAAATGAAAAAACAAAGCATCCATACATCAGTATAGCATCTTTTGCATAAGAGAGGAAATACTATGTATTTATAGTCACTTGGATTTACATAAAGAAATATGGAAACAAAATACAAGCAAGTAATAAAGAATAATTCAGAAAGCAAGGAGAAGAAACATGGTGAATAGGACAAAGATAGAAAAGACATTAATGTATTATGTCTTTTTGGTTTTGGGGGTGTTTTTGTTTTTGTTTTTGGTAGTACTGGACTTCAAACTCAAGAGTACTCTACTACTAAGTTACATTCCCAGCCCTTTTTATTTATGTTTTAAATTTTGGGATGGACTCTCTTTAAGTTATTTAGGCAGGACTCAAACTTGCAATCTTCTTGCCTCAGCCTCCTTGAGTGTAAGGAGTACAGGCATGCATCACTGTACCTGGATAATTTTTGCTTTTTGAATCACATGGATATACTGTCCATCAAAAATGAAACTTAAAAATGTAGAGGTATAGCTCAGTAGTAGAGTTCTTACTCAGCATGTATAAACCCCTAGGTTCAATACCCAGCACTAAAAAATGATTTAAAGGTGAAGATCCTAAAAAAAATAGGTATACTGAACTCAGAATCTGTTTTCAGGTCAAGTCAAAGTTGTCAGGCACACAGTGATGTTTTTAATTTACTGTCCTGTCAATAGGATTTTTGCATTTCTGCTTTTTTTCCTAGAAGGATATTGTTAGGAACATCAGGATCACAGGAAAAGAGTTATAATTTTCACTTCAAATCTGGTATATTCTTTTTCTCAAAGGGCAGATAAAGTCCTCCAAGGACTGGCCTTTGGTGGTACTTTCTCAAGTCTTCCCTCTCCATCAAGACTCTTATTCACTCCCTTTGCTTAAGCTGGCCTCTGTAACGTATACCTCCAATTCTAATCTCTCCCAAATTCTAGATCTGAAATCCCAATGTCATGATATGTCAGTCATAGTCATAGCAGGAGACAGAAGGCACATGAAAACGGGGATAATTTCAGGGTATTTTTATATAAAGAGATGACTTGCAAAGATTTGCTGTAGGGAAGCCACAAAGAGCTGGTGGGAGCTAAGGTTTCACAAACCCTAAATTCAAAGGATGAGGGAGAGGAAGATGTGGAGAGCAGATTGCCTCAAGAAAAAGTGATTATCAGGGTATGCCAGCAGCCTCAGGTGGCCTCAGTAGGAGACACTGTGAGAGAATTATATACCTGGATCTTACTCCTGGTCCTCCTCCTTACCTACTGTTGGATTCAAACAGAAACCAGAGGGCAAGAGAGATTATAAAAGAGGAACTCAAAGTAGAACCTCTAGCCAGAGCAGAGGGGAGGATGGAAAGCAGATTGGGGAGTGGGTCTAGGCAAATATCTATGACAAGAATGGTTTCACTAGTGTACTGTGGGTATCTCAACCTCAACATTTCCAAAACCAACCACACTGTCTTTCCTTTATTAACTTCATCCTCTACCTGGGTTCCTTAGTTCTCTTGTTACTGTTACCACTAACTTTTAGAGTCATCCTCAAGTCCATTTTCCCTGCATTAACAAATATATATATTGAGGCTTTCTCTTCTATGTCACCATGAGCTCTTGGAGGCAGAGCTCTTGAGCCTGTACTCAGAAAACTGTCTCATAAAATAATAACAAATAATATTTACTCAGCACTTTGCCCCCTATCAGGTACAGTGCTGAACCCTGCATTTAGATCAGTGGTTCCCAACATTTCTTATAACAAGAACCAGTTTTGTGGAAACTGTTTTCTGTGGATGGGGAAGGATGCTTTCCAAGATGATTTAGGTGCATTATATTTATTGTACACTTTATTTCTATTATTGCTATATGATAATAATATCATGAAATAACTATAAAACTCACTATAATACAGAATCAGTGGGAGCCTTGAGCTTGTTTTTGCACCATTGGACAGTCCCATTTGGGAGTAATGGGAGACAGTGATACCTGAAGTGTGTTGCTTATGTTTAGTCTACTCTGTAATCGCATTTTGGCTTCCATCACTACAGAAAATCCTGTTTCACAAAGATAGAATATTGGAAATGGAAGTAGGCCTTTCAGTGTTTTTATAACAATTTTAGGATATTCCACCTCAACTTTAATCCAGAACATACAGAGATTTGAAGTCATCTCATACACACTTTCAAGACCACATTGATTTGTGATCTCAAGCAGTTGAACCTCTTCTGACACAAAGTTGATTCATTTGGCTAATTCACAAGTGGATCATGAATCCACTTGTTCCCAGTTCAGGGGTCTTTGTGGTTGGTCAAACTCTTGAAAGTTGAGATGGGGTGATCAGGCACCAGCTACTGTAAGAAAGAAGCCCCTAGCTCAATCTCTTCCAAAATTTTTGCTACAATTTGAAGCATGTCAAAGACCCCAATGTTCATGCATCACCCCTATAAAGAGTTTGGCTTCAAATATGTCCACTTTATCTACCAAGTGGAATGCAGTTGTCATTCTCTACTGAAGTGACAGAGTTTGTGGAGCAGGTTAAACATGTTACACAAGTAAACAAGTTTTGTATTACTGAAATGTGCTGTCATTGATGACTGTTTTCCTGAAAGAAATTGCTAGAGCAAGTCTCATAACTCAAAATCTCTGGCCAGTGATCTACCTTCAGAAAACCATCTCACTTTTTTTTTCTGTTTAGGAGACTTTTATTTTATTTTTTCAACTATCATTTTTTTTTAATTTAAAGAGAAACAAAAGCATGTAAAGGATAGAGATATTATGGAATTTCAAAAAAAATAAACAATAAGAAATCACTAGTTGATAAATTACATATTGTCCTCTTAGAAATAGTTGTTCAAGTTACAAAATTAAAGCATACAAAGTAGATATTCAAACAGTGAGACTGTAAACAGCTACGCATGCATGAATCTCTACATGTATTTCTATCCTTTCTGTATTAGAGGGAAAAACAAAACTTAGCAAGACAGAACAAAACAAATTCCTATAAAAACATGAAACCAAAAAGTCATATAAAACCACAGTACAAGGTGATGTACAATGATTACTGTCTTGTTTCTTATTATCTTCAATAGAATGTCTATATCATCAGGCATAATGGAATATAGCCATATAATTGAGAATAGCAGTAAATAACAATATTAGTAAAAATAAAACATTGTAGACAGTATAAAACTTCAAAGGCAGGTAATAATCAAACCAGAGTGGATATTCTAGTGGATCTTGTCATCTTAAGTGCAGTTGCCTATACTCTCAGACTTGATACTATCAATCATAACAGCTTTGAATAAAATCTATCAATACAAAACAGCAATCCAACA
>PVLA01012776.1:17855-41785 GCA_004027455.1 Hydrochoerus hydrochaeris | reverse complement strand
ACTGCAGGGGCCGGCAGATGGCCACATAGTGATCAATGGCCATCACAGCCAGCAGGGCACATTCTGTGAATGCTGTCCAGCAGAAAAAAAAGACCTGTGTGATGCAGCCCCAGGCAGCAATGGTCTTGTCTGGTCCCCACAGGTTGGCCAGCAGCTGGGGCACAATGGTGCAGGTGACACTGAGGTCCAGCAGGGAGAGATTGTCCAGGAAGTAGTACATGGGTGTCTGGAGTCTGGGGTTCACCAGGGAGAGGAGGATGATGGAGCTGTTCCCCATGAAGGTGAGGAGGTAGCAGACCAGGACCAGAGCTGCAGGGACCAAGACTCCAGGCTGTGAGAGGACACTGCAGGAGGGCTCTGCTTCACAGGGAACTGCTCCACACGGCAGAGGGCACTTCTGGATTTAACCCGTCAAAAATTCTGAAAGCCGTCTTTAGTCTCTCAATAGGCAGACTAATAGAAAAATTATGAGAAAAGTTATGCCCTGGTTTCCTTAAAAGAAATACAGATTATGAAAAGCTAGAAAAAATATTGTGTGCTGTCAAACCATGTCCAACTTCTGTATGTTTCGTTGAGTTTGTTTATTTATTTGCATGACATGTAACAGTGGATTTTAAACAATACGCTTGGGTGCACCAGAAGCTGGTTACTCAGGGTGGAATCACTACTCCCACCTGTCACCAGGGTCATGTGTGCTTACTGTCCCTTAGAGAGGCTTTCATTAATGGGACAGGAAATAGACTAAAATAGTTCCAGAGGAAATTACATTAGAATCTCAATGGAACTTATTTTAGATAAGAGAATGTTATATATTTTCAAGTTTATTTTATTTACTTCAGTTGCTATCTATATCTGTATTTTATGGGAAATGTTTTGAAGTATGTGCATGTCATTGAGTGGCTCAATTTAATTAATTATGTATGCATTACTCACACCATACTCCATCATGGTGATAACAGTTAACCTCCAACTCAGCATTTTCCAAGAATCAAAAGCAGAAATCTTGTCTTTTCCTCCTCTCTATCTGTACACCCGGGTCCTTTGGCCACCATCTCCTGACCCCATCCCTGCCTGACTGCCCACTTCTGGTCCCCAGTGCTCTCACTTCTTCAGTCAGATCACCCTTTTCAGATTCCTAATGGCAGTGAGATGGACATAGCTGTCTCTCCACTCCCCATTGTCAGAAAAGCTGATGTGGAACAGAGAGCACAGTGAATGTGGGCAGGGGCCTGGGGAAGGGAACCCTGCACATGTGAGCAGGGGTCGCAGCAGTGCAGCCCTGTGTGAACAGCTGAGTGACATTGGAACACTGCCCTGGGATCGGTCACTCCCCCTTGGGAGAGTTTCTCCATGGAAATGATGGCGGGATGTTGAGGAGTTACCTGCAGTCCATGGCAGCAAGGTCCAAGTTAGAAAGGATAGAGAACTGACCTAAGTGTCCATCAGCAGAAGAATGGGTAGACATGTGGTGTGGTAGGGACAGCATAACAGTCACCAACTGTAAGAGGAGGAAATCTATTTCTGGGGACAAAAGGATAACTGTGGGGCTCTTCTGTTACACAAAGTCAGCCAGGCATGGAAAGACATTTTATTTTGAACAGAACTTTCTCTGTTCAAAAACACCACTGGAAACATTTGGTTTAGATGGATCACGAACTTTGGGGAAAGGAAGCTATTCTGAGTGCGATTCAGCAATGAATGGACGCTTCACTGGGTCACCCTGTTGCCATCCTGTCAGACTTGTTACCCCTGGGATGGCTGTTTCCAGGGTCTCCACACATCCCTTCCTCATGATAGCCTTTAGGGTGATGCTAAGAGGTCTCAATCCTCATTGAAAGCTCCCAGGGACCCCCAAACTCCCAGGTCACACACAGGCCCACCTCTGATGTGACACTCAGTCACCCCATGCCTCTCTCCCCATCTACACCCTCTCCGCTGCCTGCTCCCTGCTCCACCTGCCCCCTGCACAGCTGGCCTCCCCTCTCCTCCCAGCTGGCCTGAGCAGGCTGCATCTCCATGATTCCTGCACCAATGTCAGTTCTGGTGTGAGTCCTCCAGTGACCTCCCTGCTCTGTCTCCATGTGCAACTGTGAATCTCTACACCACTGTGGTCACCCTTGCCTGCCTTTCTGCCTGTGAGCACTTTGGGAGTTTGACCTGAGTTTGTTTTCCTGCCTTCCCAGTGGCTTTTTTGATTGTAACAGCTATTTAATAAATGTATCAAGTAATGTCTAGATGGATTCAATATGACATTTTTTTCTTTAATCATAGGAACTATGTTCTATTTTTAGCCCTGAATTTTGTTCAACACTTTAAACTTGCTAATATTAGGTGTTCTCAAGCTGGTTTCTTTGCCATCATTCAGAGCACAAGGTGACAAGTTTTACAACTTGCACTGCTATGTGTCACCTAACGTCCATGGTCTGCGTGAGGACTGTCTCTGGGAGACTCACTGGGGAGGAGGAGGAGAGCGCCCTGCTCAGGAGCAGCCCGGCCCCCACTCACTCACCCTGAGGGCAGAAGGAAGAGACGCAGAGTGAGGGCCAGCGGGGGAAGCTGGGGCCGGCTCTGCTGAGGCAGCTTCTCTGCAGAGGCCGGGTTTCCTGGAGAGCGATGGGGGAGAGATGGAGTCCAGGCAGGAGGGAGAGAGATGAGCAGGGGCTCTGAGCTGGGTCCTCTGAGAGCTGAGCCAGCGAGGGAGACCATTAATTCAGGGCCTCGCGGAGGGGGTGGTGAGCGCTCTGTGGGGAATTCCCCTCCTCCTGATCACTAGTCTTCAGAATCATCTCACCCTGAGGAATATGCCTGGGGAGGTGAAGACAGGATCCTGAAACAGTTACATCACCACACAAGAGGCTTTTGCTGGAGCCTGTGATGCCGCCATGCCAATGGCTTCCCAGGAAAGACTGTGCACAGGGGAAGACCAAAGCCACCACAGGGAGCTTTCAGATAAAAGTTACATGATTAATTACCTTGGAAAGAGCACATTTTAAGCAGAAATGCAGCACCTCTGTAGAAAATGAGGAAGCTCTTTGGTCAATAGATACTTATTTTCTACCCAGGGCCAACTTTATGCCCGTGGTATGAATTATCATATGCCAAATTACTCTTTTTCTTGTGCTTCATTCATCATGTACACTCTACCAGATGGGTAGTGCCAGTCTCACCTGATACATTACCTAACACAAAAGAAATGAGTGGGGCACAGGCAAGTGGATAGAATGGCACAGAGTCATTAAAATACACTCTTCGGATTGGTACTTGCTATGGAGAAGACTGAGAGCAGCTCTGACTCAGACTGACTCTGTCTGCTTTATGACTTTGAGGTGTTTATTGGGATCTTTCCTTGGTTTTGGGGTGAAGATAAGGGAACTCTGCCCATTAATGGGAAGTTCTTGTCCTCACGCTGAAAGGGAGCATTTTTGCCCTTTGATGGCCCAGAGGAAAGCAGCAAGGCTGCCAGAGCCCACGATGTGCATATGTATGTGTTTGTCAAAACCAGAATCCTAATGGAATGGTATTGACCTGGGTTACCCTTGGTTACTCTGGAGGAAAACATTGCTCCTGGGGATCATGATAGAGGTCAGGAAGTGTGATAATCACAAGAGTATTTCCCAGGCTCAAGTAGAAGTTAGGAGACACAGTGAGAGATGAATCATTCTGTTTCCAAGACTGAGAAGGCATCCTGTGTGCTGTGACATTGAGACCCAGACCTATTCCACACCATGTATCTCCTGCTTCATTTGGTCCGGTCTTCCATGGGTGATATTTATTACCCTCAGCGAACTTCAGAGAACATAATCCTGCCACGCTTGGCCTGGAACATCTTGTTGACCTCAGGGACTTTTCACCATCCTGGGGCTGCCGATGAGCTGGTGCAGCCTGATATGGAGGGAGTGACACAACCTGGCTGCAGGGTGGGCTCAGCCCAGGCCTACAATACCTCCCCCAACCCTTCTGTTCTCATCCAGTTTCTTTGGAGAATAGTGCAGGTGTGACCAGGAAGAGGCCCTTCTGCCCCTGTGGTCTCAGGCCCCCATCACCTGTGCAGCATCCCGTGGATGGGCCCAGCTGGTTGTATGTGGAAATGGAGAGTCCACTTTACAGGGAGAGGAGTCTGGGTCCTCAGAGGGCATCGGCTCTGACAACTGTGGAGAAGGAAGAGTAGAGCAGAGGTTGGCCAAGGGTGAGAGAAGGGACAAGAGAGAGACAAAGAGAGAGGGAGAGAGACAGAGAGGGAGAGAGATGGACAGGGAGAGGGAGAGAGGGGGAGAGACAGAGAGGGAGAGAGAGTCTACAAATGTCAACTCTCCTGGTGTTGGGATGTTTGCAAGAATAGTATAATTAAAGCATTGCATTGTTTTCAATGGTTTGCTGAACCTGCTAATTGCCTTTGGCTATGGCCTTCTTCATTAGGGTTAGTATTAACTTCTTTTAGTATTTCAAATTCTGTTTATCCTTAAAAGATCAAATTCCCTCAAAGGTAATATTATATTTCAGAAAAGAATGTAGGTTAGCTTCCAGGACTACCACAAATGCGATTAGATTTTTCCTTAATGTGGTATACATATGTACACAGGAGTTATTTTGTTTAGGCTTCAAAATACTTAGTACACAAAATATTGAGCTCATATTTCATCCATGACATAGGCCACACTACTTATTTATATTAAAAGCATTTTTATCAACAAGAAACAATTATAGTTCCGTATGAGGCCCAATCTCTTATTTTAGTACGTTTGTGCATTGCATGTTGATCAACTCAAGATACTGAATTTCTTCATCACTGTAAAAATGTATCCCTGCCTTTCAGTGAGAGCATTTGCATCATTTGACTGTTTTTAATCACATGATACACTATTAGTAACCATAATCAACCATAATCATAATCTGGTTAATAATTTTTTTAATTATTTCCTCTTACGAGTCATAATTTTCACCTGCTGAGCAGTTCTGCCTCTCCTGCAGCTCTATCTCTCCACCCCACCCTCCAGGAGCTACCATTCTATTCAGTAACCATAGTGTTCAGCTTTGTGTACATTTCTATGTCTGGTTTATGTCAGTTTTTGGATCTTCATTTGCATCCACATTTCTGCAAATGACAGAATTTGTTCTGCTCAAGACCGCATAGTATCCCACCATGTGTGTCCACCACATGGTCTTGGTCCACTGCAGGTCAGGTGGCTTGGGGGGATCCACATCATGGCCAGTGCACTTATTTGAGCACAGGATTGCAGAGGTCTTATGCATTTACTGATTTCATTTCCTTTTGACAAATATGCAGCAGTGAGATTGCAGAAAAATATTATACATTCTACTTTTAACTTTCCAAAAAATTTTATTCTGTTTTCAATAATGGCTCTACTAATTTATGGTCCTCCAAGACACAAGAATCCCCCTTTTGCCTATTTTATTTTGCCAGAATTTGTCAATTTTGGTCTTTTTTGCTATGGGAATTCTGAGTTGAGTCGATACCTCATTGTGATGTTAGCTGTGTTTTCCAGCTTCTCAACATTACTGAGATGCAGTAACAAAAGCAGCATGGTGGTTTCATTTAAAATAAAAAAAAACTCAGGTATGTACTGTTAAATGTTTTGAGAAATTTTTAAAACATATGCACAACCAAGTCATGCTCTTCAATAAATGATCATAGGTAACTGGATGTCCACATGTAAAAAATGGAAATGGATTAGTATTTCACACTTTACACAACAATTAGTGATGCAAGCCATTAAAGACTTAATTGTAAAAGAAGACATTATAAAAACAGTAGAAAAAATTCAGCGGAAACCTGTATGATATTGGTCTGGGCATGTATAGTTTGAATAGGAAAGCAAATACATAGGCAAGAAAATAGATAAAAAATAGAAAATAGAAAAAATAAGAAATAGGAAAAATAGATAAGTGTGCTTACACCAAAGTAAAATTTTCTGCACAGCATGGGGAAGAGTAACAGAGGGAAGACAAACTACAAACTGAGAGAAAATATTGTCACACCATTTATCTGACTAGGGTGTAATACCCAGAATATAGGAGGGATCCAGAATATTAAAAGCAATTATAAATAATATTCAAAGATAAAGTAATTTTATTAAAAATGGGAAAGTTATATGAAGAGGCATTTTGCAAAATAAACAAATGACTAACATAGATATAAAAAATATTCAACATGATTTTTTGCTTTTCATGTACTCCCAAGGGTTTTAGAGATGAAATTAAAAATATTGTAGTACAAGCAGTCAGCAGGAGCCAGATTCAAGCATTGGACCCTGAACCCATGCTCTGGCAGTATCCCAGTGCTCAGAAAGGGACTTTGAGCCTGCTCCCAGATGGTAAGACAATGCACTGTGTCTGAGACCACCCTGGGCCACACACAGGGACTGGGCCCCAACTGGGCCATGCCTAGTGACAGCCAAATAAGCAGCAGGACTGAGATTCCAGCTTTGGACCCTTACTGCACACTCTGGTGGAATCCCAGTTCACGGAAAAAACTTGGAAATTAGTTCCCAGGTGGCAAACCTTGGACTACAGCAGATTAACTGTGCCAGTGTGGTGAGTATTTCCTTAAAATAGAGGTGTACAGTGGGTAAATAGGGCCAGTAGTAAAGCCCCCTCCAACTAATTGTAAGACCGTGGTGACTTTGAAGAGTGTGGGTGACCACCTCCTACACAAAGAAAACATCAGGCAGAGCGAAAATGGCAAAGCAAAAATGCAGTCTCACACACCTAGTCCACCAGAAGCAAGTGCAGGAGATATTGAAATAGAGGACCTCAAAAGTAACACACTGGGAATCTCTGAAAAGATAGTGAGTGAAATAAAAAACAACTCCATGAGGCCATAGAGGAAATCAAATTAAAACCATGTAAAGACTGAAGTAACAACCTTAGTAAAGGGGTTGCTGAGCTCAGCTAGAGAAGAAATAGAGAAAAAAGTATAGGAGCATGGGAAACTGATTGAAACTTTGAATGAACAATATAGAAAACATGCAGAGTTCATGCAACAAACTCAAAGAGACATCCAAGAAACAAAAAATTCTATTGAAAGCTTGCAAAACTGCTTAAATGAGGCTAAGGATAGGCTTTTGGACCTTGAGGACAGGATCACAGTTAGTGATCAGGAAAGGATAGAATTTTTAAAAATAACAAAGCTGCATGAAGTGACAATCCAACTGCTTCAAGATGATGCCAAGAGAAAAAATATAAGATTAATAGGCAACAGTGAAGAGGCAGGAGTCAATGCAAATGACATAGCCAAAATATTCACAGAAGTAATAGAAGAAAATTTCACAAACATGAGGAAAGAATCTGATATGCAGGTAAGTGAGTCATATAGAATGCCAAACAGTCACAGTCAATATAAATCCACACCCATACACATAATAATTAAGATCTCAGTTATGCAGCATAAAAACAGAATACTAAACGCTGTCAGAGAAAAGATACAACTCACCTACCAAGGAAAATCCATTAGAATCATGGCAGAATTTACAACTCAAACCCTCAAGTCAAGAAGAGCTTGGAGTGAGGGATTTCAAGCCCTGAAAGAAAACAACTTTCAACCCAGACTGATGTACCCAGAAAAACTGTCATTCAAATGTAATGGAGAAACGAGATACTTCCATGACAAAGAACAACTGAAGAAATTCATGTCCACCAAACCAACCCTAGAAAGAGTGCTAAAAGACATACCACACAGAGATAAAAATGATCACAATCCCCAAAACAACAACAGAAAGAAACCACCAGGTAAGATAAGCAGGTAAATAAGGGGGAAACCAGAAAGCAAACAACTGGAACATAACATGGCAATGTCAAGCCAGTACATATCAGTGATATCCATAAATGTAAATGGCCTCATTCACCTATAAAAAAAATAGATTGACAGGATGGATCCAGAAACATGATCCCACAATATGCTGTATACAAGAAACAAGCTGACCTAAAAGGAAACTTATACATTAAAAGTCAAACGATGGAAAACAGTATTCCATGCAACAGGAACACAGACAAAAGCAGGGGTAACTATTCTAATTGCAGACAATATCAATTTCAAACCTAAAATGATTAAAGGAGATAAAGAAGGTCACTACATACTCATTAGTGGAAAAATTCAAGAGGAAGAACTAACAGTTATAAATATGTATGCACCAAATACAGGAGCACCCAGCTATATAAGACAGATACTAATGGACATGAAAAACCAGATACACAAGAACACAATTATAACAGGGGACCTTAATGACCCATTGTCACAAAGAGATAGATCAACTAGATAAAAAGTCAGCAAAGAAATAACAGAACTGAATCATACCTGTGAGCAATTGGACTTAGTAGATGTTTACAGAGTGTTCCACCCAACCACATCAGAATACACACTCTTTCAGCAGTGCATGAGACATTCTCCAAAATAGACCATATATTATCCCATAATACATTCTTAAGTAAATGCAAAAGCATTGAAATCATCCCATGCATAATATCTGACCATAGTACACTGAAATTGGAAATTAATGGCAAAAGAAATTACAAAACCTACATAAATACATGGAAATTAAATAACAGCCTTTTGAACAACCAGTGGACTACAGATGCAATTAAAGAAGAAATAAATCAATACCTACAATTCAATGAATATATAGAAACAACATGCTGTAATCTGTGGGATGCCAGGAAAGCGGACTTAAGAGGAAAATATATAGCAATAAATTGTCATATCAAGAAAACAGAATGAGCACAAATAAACAACCAAATGCTCCATCTCAAGGTTCTAGAAAAGAAGAGCAAGCTAAACCCAAAGCTCATAGAATAGAGGAAATTGTAAAGATTACAGCAGAAATCAATGCAATTGAAAAGAAAAAAATACAAAGAATTAATGAATTGAAAAGCTGATTCTTTGAGAGAATCAACAAAATTGACAAACCCCTAGCTAACCTTATCAAGAGAAAGAAAGAAAAAACCCAAATTTATGCAACAAGAACTGAAAAGGGGGAAATTACTACTGATCCCATAGAATTTCAAAAGATCATGAATACCTACTTTGAAAATCTCTACTCACATAGAGTGGAAAACACAGAGGAAATGGACAGATTTCTAGAAACCTATAAACTACCAAACTCAACTAAGAGAATATAACAATTTTGAACAACACAATATCAGCAATTGAAATTGAAAATATAATTCAAACTTACCAATAAAGAAAAGCCCAGGTCCTGATGGATTCACAGCAGAATTCTACAGGAAATTTAGAGATTTGATGCCAGTACTCCTTAAACTCTTCAATAAAATTAAGAAGAGAGAAATCCTCCTTAAATCATTCCTGGAGGAAAGTATTACTCTGATACCAAAACCAGAGAAAGATCCAACCAAAAAGGAGAACTATAGACCAATCTCAGTAATGAACATTGTTGCAAAGATTCTCAATAGTGCAACCATTATGGAAATCCATTTGGAGAATTATCAGAAGACTAGGATTAGAAGCCCCATTCAATCCAGCTATCCCTCTACTGGGCATTTTCTGCAAAGAACTGAAAAGTTCATATCACCATGATATATGTGACCCATGTTCATAGCCGCACAATTTGTGATAGCTAAATCCTGGAAACAACCAAGATGCCCATCCACTGCAGAGTGGATGAAAAAGATGTGGCATTTTTATACAATGGTATATTACTCAGCTATAAAAAGGATGATCTTGAGGCCTTCATGGGCAAATGGAGATGACTTGAGACTATCCTTATTAGTGAAATAAATAAGAATCATATTTATAAATATCATATTGTGTCTCTAGTGTAAAAAGTAAATAAGAACTACAAGTGTAACAAAACCAAAATGTATAATTTCTGTTGTAAAAAAGAGAGGAAAAGAAAGTGCTCTAAGTGATATAACTGCATGTAAGTTTGAGTGTGTAAAATACATGACCATATTGTTGAATCTTTGTTGGATCTTTGAGCAAAACTGTTTGTAGTCTGACTGTTTGAATATTTACTATGTATCCTTTAACTTTTTAACTTGAACAACTACATCCAAGATGACAATACGTAATTTACAAATTATTGATTTCTTAATGGGGCTTTTTCTCATTCTCCTTTTTCTTTCTTTCTTGTAGAATTCTGTATTATTGCTACACTTTTTTGTTTTTTTTTCTTTTTTTCTTCTCTTTAAATAAAATTTTAAAAATGTATAATTTCTATTGTAAAAAAAGAGGAAATAGGAAGCACTATAAAAGATATAGCTACATGTATGTTTAGGTGTGTGGGATTGATGACCATATTTCTAGGTTCTTGTTGGATTGTTGAACAGATCTGTTTGCACTCTCACAGCTTTAGTGCCTACTTTGTGTGCTTTAATCCTGTAACTTGAATAACTATTTCTAAAAGAACAATGTATAATGTATCAACTAGTGATTTCTTACTATTTATCTTCTTTTCTTGAAATTCTGTAATATTTCTACTTTTTTCCTGTCTTTTTTTCTCTTTAAATAAAAAATAAAAAAAAGAATCTCAATAAAACACTGGCAAATAGAATGCAGCAAATCATCAAGAAGATTATACATCATGACCAAGTGGGGTTCATTCCAAGAATGTAGGTTTAACTTATGCAGATCAATAAATGTAACACACCACATCAACAGAGCCAAAAATGAAAAACACATGGTCATCTCAATAGATGCAGACAAAGCTTTTGACAAAGTCCAACACATTTATGATAACAACCCGTCAGAAACTTGGAATATATGGTGTCTACCTCAACCTTATTATGAAGGCCATCTAAACAAACCAACAACAAACATTATACCAAATGGACAAAAACTGAAAACTTTCACTTTAAAATCAGGAACAAGACAAGAATGTCCACTGTCCCCACTCCTTTTCAACATAGTTCTGGAAACACTAGCCAGGGCAATCAGACAAGAGAGAGAGAAATAAAAGGAATAAAGATAGCAAAGGAAGAATTTAAATTATCACTATTTGCAGATGACATGATACTTTATATAGAAGGTCAAAAAAACTCCATTAAAAGACTACTAGAGGTAGTAAACAAATTCAGCAGTGTATCTGGATACAAAGTCAACATTCAAAAATCAATAGCCTACCTGCACACAAACAAAAAACTCACTGACAGAGAAATAATAGAAATATCATCCTTTACAATAAGATCTAAAAAAATGAAATACTTAGGAATCAGCTTAACTAAAAATGTAAAGGTCTATATGCTGAAAATTATACTACACTGAAAAAAGAGATTAAAAGGATATTAGAAAATGAAAGGATATTCCTTGTTCTTGGCTAGGAAGAGCAAACATTGTGAAAATGGCCATACTTCCCAAACTGTTATATAGATTTGGCACAATCCCTATCAAAATATCATTGACTTACCTCACAGATCTAGAGAAAACACTCCTAAAATTCATTTGGAAACAAAATAAAGCTAGAATAGCAAAGGCAATTCTTGGCAACAAAGGCAAGGCAGGAGGCATCTCAATTCCTGACTTGAATCTATATTGCATAAGACACAGTAATAAAATCATCATGGTACTGGCAAAGAAATAGACCTGAGGATCAATGGAACAGATTAGAGGATGCAAGCACAACTACAAAGACACTCAGCCACCTGATATTTGACAAAGGTACTAAATATGTCCCCTGGAAGGACAGCCTCTTTAATAAATGGTGTTGGAAAAATCGGCTCTCCATATGCTGAAGACTGAAAGCAGATCCATGCATATCACCATGCACAAAACTAAAGTCTAACTGGATCAAAGACCTAAATATTAAAACAGAAACACTAAACCTACTGGAATACAAGGTAGGTAGAAGTCTTGGAGACAATGGGGTAGGCAGAAAATTTATGTATAAAATGTAAACTGCATGGAAAACACTTCAAAGTATCAACAAATGGGATCTCAGGTTATTGAAAAGTTTCTGCACTTCAAAGGAAATCAACAACAGAGTGAAAAGAAAACCAACAGAGTGGCAAAGAATTTTAGCCAGCAACTCCTCAGACAAAGTACTTATATCCAGAACATTTAAAGAATTGAAAAACATCAAGCCCCCCAAATTCAAAGATCCTTTCCAAAAATGGGCATATGAGATGAACATACAGTTCTCAGAGAAAGATATACAAATGGCAAATAAATACATGAAGAAATGTTCACCATCACTGGTCATTTGATAAATGCAGATTAAAACACATTGAGATTTCACCTCACTCAGGAAACAATAATGGCCATCAAGAAATCAACTGATGACAAGTGTTGGTGAGGCTGCAGGGAAAAAGGAACACTGTTCCACTGTTGGTGGGAATGTAGACTGGTGCAACCACTGTGGAAATTCATATGGAGAATTCTCAAAAGACTAGGATTGGAAGTTCCATTCAATGCAGCTATTCTCCTCCTCGGTATTTTCACAGAAGAACTGAGAAGTTCATATCACAGTGATATATGTGCACGCATGTTCATAGCAGCACAATTTGTAATAGCTAAATCTTGGAAACAATCGAGATGCCCATCAACTTCAGAGTGGATGAAAAAGATGTATTTTTATACAATGGAATATTACTCAGCTATAAAAAGGATGATCTTGAGGCCTTCATAAGTAAATGGAGACAACTTGAAACTATCCTCATTGGTGAAATAAATAAGAATCATATTTATAAATATCACATTGTGTCTCTAGTGTAAAATGTGATAAGAACTATAAGAGTAATAAAACCTAAAATGTGTGATTGCTATTGTTAAAGGAGAGGAAAAGAAAGGGCTCTAGGGAATATAACTGCATGTATGTTTGAGTGTGTAAAATAGATGAGGATATTGCTGAACCTTCGTTGGAAATTTCAGCAGAAATGTTTGCAGTCTCACTGTTTGAATGTCTACTATGTATCCTTTAAATTTGTAACTTGAATAACTACATCCAAGATAACAATATGCAATTTATCAACAAGTGATATCTTAGTGTTTTTTTCTCTTTTTTCTTTTAGAATTCTGTATTGTTGCTACTCTTTTTTCTTTTTCTTTTTCTCTCTTTAAATAAAAATTTTTGAAAAATTCATAAATGCTCTAGTAAAAAGAAAAGAAATAAGAAGTGTTATAAAAGATATAATTGCATGAATATTTAAGTGTGAAGGATTGATAACCATACTTATTTTTTTAATTTTAAAGAGAATAAAACAAAAGGACAGATCTAAGCAGATCAGAGCAATGTAAGCAACACAGAACTTCACAACAAGACAATTGGATATTAAGAGTAGCTATCACAATGTCTCTTTCTTTGAAATAAATGAGCATAGCTTTACACAATAATGCCAAACATATCAAAATAGAATACAACCACTCAAGAGAATGAAAGTATTACAAGGCATTCTTAACCAAATAACCAAAGATGTACAATGGCTACTATATTATCTTGTTTTCCATAAAAAACTTGTTTATACTATCATGCATATTACAATCCAATAAGACACAACATGATAGAACCAATGGTAATAGAAAAACAAAAGCATGGTAGGACTTCAGAGCAAGATGATATTAAATCAACACTGGCTGCCATATTGTCTTTTCTTCAAAGTAACTATTCACACCATCACATATATTAAGATCAAACAAAACAGAATAAAACCATTCCAAACAATGAATGAAACCATAAGATTTCAAAGCAATATAATGGTGAACCATGATTACCATAAAATCTTCTGTACTCTTACCATTTCTTACACTAGGGAGACTATATTGTATTTATACATGTGAGTTTGATTTATTTCACTTATAAGTACGGATTCAAATTGCATCCATTTATCTATAAATATTTCAATGTGATCATTCTTTATAGCTGAGTAGTACTCCATTGTATAAAAGTACCACAATTTTTTATCCGTTCCTCAGTTGATGGGCACTTAGATTGTTTCCAAGATCTGGCTATTATAAATTGTGCCGCTATAAACATGAATGTGCATATATCACTGTGGTAAGATGTTTTCAGATCTTCTGGAAATATGCCTAAGAGTGGAATAGCTGGGTCAAATGAGACCTCCAACCCCAGCTTTTTGAGGAATCTCCAGACTGACCTCCACAGTGGTCTCACCAGTCTACACTCCCACAAACAGTGCAGAAGCATTTCTTTTTCCCCACAGCCTCTCCAGCATTTGTTGTTGGAAGTTTTGTTGAACCTGGCCATTCTTTCTAAAGTGAGATGGAATCTAAGTGTGGTTTTAATTTGCATTTCTCTAATGACCAAAGATGTTAAATATTTTTTCATGTATATATTTTCCATTTGTATTTCTTCATCTGAGAACTGTGTGTTCATCTTGGATGCCCATTTTTGGATTAGGTCTTTGAATTTTTGGGGTCTGATTTTTTAAAATTCTTTATAAGTTTAGACAGAGGTCCTTTGTCTGAGGGACAGTTCACTAAGATGTTTTCCAGTTTGTGTGTTTTCTTTTCACTCTGCTGGAGATTTTGGACTGCATGTCTGTTTGGACATGCAGAAACTCTTTAATAAGATGAGATCCCTCGAACTCAAGACAGTGTGCTAAAAAAAAAAGATGAGATCCCAGTTATTGATTCTGGGAAGTATTTCCTGTGCTGTTTGGTTCTTCTTCATGAATTCTCTACCAATGTATATGTCTTCAAGATTTTTACCTACTTTGTCTTTCAACAGATTTAGCATTTCTGTTTTAATATTTAGATCTTTGATCGATTTAGGTTTTAGTTTAGTACATGGCGACAAACATGGGTCTAATTTTAGTTTTCAGCATATGAATAGCCAGTTTTTCCAGCACCATTTATTAAAGAGACTGTTTTTCTTCTAGTGAGCATGTTTGGCCACTTTTTCAAAGATAAGTTGCTTGAGTGTGTTTGTAGTTTTATCTTCTAGTCTATTCCTTTGATCTTCAGGTCGGTTTTTATTCCAATACCATGTTGATTTTACTATGGTAGCTTTGTAGTATAACTTCAAGTTAGGGATTGTGATGCCTCCTGCCTTGGCTTTGCTGCTTAGAATTGCCTTTGCTTTTCTAGGTCTCTTCTGGTTCCAGAAAAATTTTAGGAGTGATTTCTTTAGATCTGTCAGGTAAGTTAGTGGTATTTTCATTGGGATTGCATTGAATGTGTATAACAATTTTTGGAGACTGGCCATTTTCACAATATTTTTTCTTCCTATCCATGAACAAGGGATGTCTTTCCACTTTCTGAGGTCCTCTTCAATTTATTTTTTCAGGGTATTATAATTTTCCCTGTAGAACACTTTTACAACTTTCATTAGATTAATTCCTAAAATATTTCATTTTTTTGGATGCTAGTGAGAAGGATGTGGCTCCTCTTGTTTCTCTCTCAGTGATTTTGTTGTTAGTGTATAAGAATGGTGTTGATTTTTGAGTATGGACTTTATATCCAGCTACATTGCTGAATTTATTTATTATATCCAGGAGTCTCTCAATGGAGTTTTGAGGGTTTTTATGTAGAGTATCATGACATCTGCAAATAATGATAATTTAACTTTCTCTTTTCTTATCTTTGCTCCTTTATTTCTCTCTTTTGTCTAATTGCTCTGGCAAGTATTTCCAGTATTATGTTGAATAGGAGTGGTGATAAGGGACATCCTTCTCTTGTGCCTGATTTCAAGGTAAAGGATTTCAGTTTTTGGCCTTTTAATATGACACTGACTGTTGGTTTGTCCTAGTGGGCTTCATCATATTGAGGTAAAAACCATCTATTCCAATTCTCTTTAAGGTTCTTATGATGTATGGGTGTTGGATCTTATCAAAAGCTTTTTCTGCATCTATAGAAATGATCATGTGATTCTTACTTTTGGCTCTATTGATATGGTGGGTTACATTTATTGATTTACATACATTGAACCATCCCTGCATGCCTAGGATGAATCCCACTTGGTCTTATTGGTTTGCTTTATCCTGTTTGCCAATATTTTATTGAGAATTTTTGTATCTATGTTCATTGGGGAAATTGGTCTGTAGTTCTCTTTTTTAGTTGGGTCTTTCTCAGGTTTTGGTACTAGAGTGATATTTGTATCCAGGAATGACTTAGGGAGAATTGCTTCTCTTTCAATTTCATCGAAGAGTTTGAGGAGTGTCAGCATGAATTCTTCTTTGTATTTCTTGTAGAATTCTGCAGTGAATCTGTCTGGGCCTGGGTTCTTCCTTGTTGGTAGGGACTTGATTATATTTTCAATTTCATTAACAGAAATTGGGTTATTCAGCAGTTTTACATCTTGATCCAACTTGGGTGATTCATATGTTTCTAGGAATCTGTCTATTTCTTCTGTGTTATTGAACCTAGTAAAATTTTTTGAAATAGTTGTTGATGACCTTCTGTATTTACACAGGTTCCATAGTGATTTCACTTTTTTCATTCTGTATTGTGTGAATCTGAGTCTTTTCTTTCCTTTTTAAAATTAGGTTGACTAGGGGCTTATCAATTTTATTCATTCTTTCAAAGAACCAACTCTTTGATTCATTGATTCTTTGTATTGCTTCTTAGTCTCTATTGCATTAATTTCTGCTCGATCCCTGTAATTTCCTCCCTTCTTTTGGATTTGGGCTTGGCTTGCTCTTCTTTTTCTAGATATTTGAGGTGTAATATCAGGTTGCTTGTTTGTGTACAGCCTGTTTTCCTAATGTGGGAACTCAATGCAATAAATTTTCCCCTGAGGACTGCTTTCAGTGCATCCCACACATTCTGTTAAGTTGTATTTGTAGTTTCATTTACTTGTAGATATGGTTTAATTTCTTCTTTAATTTCCTCTTGGACCCACTGATTTCTCAAGAGTTTATTATTCAATTTCCATGTATTTATGTGGTTTTTGCAGTTATTTTTATCATTAATTTCTACTTTCATGACACTATAATCCAATAACATGCATGGGATAATTTCAATTCTTTTGCATTTAGTTAAATATGTTCTGTGGGTTAATATATGGTCTATTTTAGAGAATATCCTATTTACTGCTGAGAAGAATGTGTATTCTGATGTTGGATGGAACAGTGTATATGTCTATCAAGTCCATTTGTTCACAGGTGTGATTCAGTTCTGTTATTACTTTGTTGATTTTCTTTTTTTATTTAAAGAGAAAAAAACAGGAAAAAGATAGAAATATTACAGAATTTCAAGAAAAGTAGATAAACAGTAAGAAATCACTAGTTGATAAATTACATATTGTTCTTTTAGAAATAGTTATTCAAGTTACAGGATTAAAGCACACAAAGTGGCCACTAAAGTAGGGAGAGTGCAAACAGATCTGTTCAACAATCCAACAAGAACCTAGAAATATGGTCATCAATCCCACACACCTAAACATACATGTAGTTATATCTTTTATAGTGCTTCCTATTTCCTCTTTTTTTTACAACAGCAATTATACATTTTTAACATTTTATTTAAAAAGAAGAAAAAAAGCAAAACTGAAAAAAGAGTAGCAACAATACAGAATTCTAAAAGAAAGAAAGAAAAAGGAATCTTTGCTGATTTTCTGTCTAGTTGATCTAGCCCTTTGTGTCTATGGTATGTTATGGTCTCCTGTTATAATTAATTGTGTTATTGCCTATTTGATTTTTCATTTCTGTTAACACTTGCTTTGTGTAGCTGTGTGCTCTGGAATTTGGTGCATATATATTTAAGATTGTTATCTCTTCCTCTTGCAGTTTTCCCCTAACTAGTATGTAGTGACCTATTTTTTCTCTCTGGGCCATTCTTGGTTTGAAGTTCACATGGTCTGCAAACAGAATAGCTACCCTTGCTTTTTTTTTTTTTGCGTTCCTGTTGCATGGAGTATTTTTTCCATCTTTTAACTTTCAGTGCACAAGTTTCTTTTTGGGTTAGATAGGTTTCTTGTAGACAGCATATGGTTGGGCATTGTTTCTTGATCCATTCTGCCAGTCTGTTTCTTTTAATTGGTGAATTGAGATCATTTACATTAATGTTTATAACTGTCATATATTGGTTTATTGTTGACATGTTATCTTTCTGATGTTGTATCTTAAATTTCCATTCTGTTTAATAGTCTGTCTTGCTTAGTGGTTTTTTTTCCTATGTGTATCTAAAATGTCTTTCAGTATTCTTTGAAGGTTTGATTTGATGATCATGAAGATCTTCAGCTGTTCTTTGTCACAGAAGTATCTTATTTCTCCATACATTTTGAAGGACAGTTTTTCAGGGTACATCAGTCTGGGTTGGAAGTCGTTTTCCTGTAGAATCTGAAACACTTCACTCCATGCTCTTATTGACTTTGTTGATTATATGGAGAAGTCTTCTGTGATTCTGATAGGTTTTCCTTTGTAGGTGATCTGTCTTTTTTCTCTAACAGCTTTTAATATTCTGTTCTTATGTTGGATTTCTAGGATGGTGATTATTATATGTCTGGGTGTAGTTTTGTTTTGGTTATGGCTATTTGGAGTTGTATATGCTTCCCTAATCTCTATGTCAGTTTCCATACTCATGTTGCAAAGTTTTCAACTATTACTTCTGTAAATGGCCTCTTGATATCATTTGTGTTATCCCCTTCTTTTTCATTTATCCCTGTCAATCTTATATTGTTTTTCTTTGCATCATCTTGCAGCTGTTGAATTGTTATTTCCTGATTTCTTGTTATTTTTAGAAGATCTTTACTTTCCTGTTCACTAGCTGCAATCTTATCTTCAAGGTCTGAGATTCTATCTTCACTTTCCTTGAGGTGGTTTTTGCACCTTTCAATAGAATTTTTCATTTCCTGTATATTCCTTTGAATCTGCTTCATGTGTTCTGTTTATTTCTTAAACTGTTCATTCAGGAATTCTATTATTTTACTTTGTTCCTCTAAATTTTGCTGTGTCTTCATTAGATGCATTCAGTATTTCTTTCACTACTTTTATCATTTCTTCTTATTCCTGAGAGATTATTTCTGATTTGAGTTCCTTCATAACTTCCTGTACTTGCTTCTTAATTTCAGTTGATATCATTTCAGGCATTTCAGGTGCATGACTAGTATTTTCTTCTATGTAAATGGCTCCTAGGCTTTCTTGGGATCGGCTGGAGGCCTGAGATTGCATTTTGGTCTTTCATCGTGTCATTTTCCTATATTTCGGTGTTTCCAGTGATGTTCCAAAGCTTTCCCTGGATGTATTGGAAATCACCTCCTGCGCCCTCTATTACTGGGACTCATGTCGCTTTGGCTCTCCTTGCACAGTGGGCCTGGTTCCCCTGGTAGAATGAAGGTTGCTGGGTGCGGTCCACTCAAGTCCGAGGAACCTCTGGAGCCTAGTTCAGTGTCCTAGGGGGCTGGGTGGGCACCCAGATGCAGGGATCTATGGTCCCAAAGTTTTCCCAGGCCTGTTCCTGAGAGCTGCAACTCACCTCATGGGGGCGGCATTGGCCTGACTCCCATTTTGTCGGGCCTGGCTCCCCTGTTTGAATAAAGGTTTCTGGGTGCCGTCCACTCAAGCCCGAGGAACCTCTGGAGCCTAGTCCAGCATCCTAGGGGGCTGGGTGGGCACCCAGAAGCTAGGATCAATGGTTCTAAACTTTTCACATGACTGCACCAGTGAGCTGCAACTCACCTTGTGGTGGCGGTGCTGGCCTGGCTTCGCTTCCGGTTTGCCTGCCTCCCCGATTGAATATTACCATACTTCAAAGTTATTGTTGGATTGTTGAACAGATCTGTTTACAGTCTTGTTGCTTCAATGTCTACTTTGTATGCTCTAATTTTGTAACTTGAGCAACTGTTTCAAAAGGACAATATATAATTTATTATCCAATGGTCTCTTACTGTTATCCTTGTTTTGAAATTCTGTAATATTTCTACATTTTTCCTGTTATTTTTCCCTTTAAATAAAAAATTAAAAAATATTGTAGTACATATTTAAATTACACAATGATATGTTTTCATGCATCCATGTATTTTGATGTGATTGTTTCATAAAAGTAATTAAGACATTGTCTCAAATTTTTATAGGGAAAATAATGAACGTCTTCCTGCTTACCAAATTTCAGGCATAGAATAAGGTGTATTATTTGCAGTAATTGCAGAGTACAGTAGATATGCAGAATATATTTTTATGCATAGCTTAAACTTTCTGGTCTTTGATCAGTCTCTCCCCATTGCCTACATTCACTTTCCACAGCAGTGACTTTTTTTGTTCTGTGTTTCTATGATCTGGCTTTTTTAGAATTTAAATAGGTGAGAGTGCATTTTAAATCTTTCTGCATGTTTTTTAATTATCATGTCTCCAGGTTCATCCATGTTGTCACAAAATACATCATTGTCCTCATTTTTAGGGTTAGTGATGTCTCCTGATTTATATTTACATCTTTGCATAACATTTCTCTCTTCATTGCTCCACCCATGCATGTTTCAGTTGCTTCTGTATCTTAGGTATTGCAAGGACAATGGAGCAAAGGCCTTTCCTCAGTGTCCTGAATTGATTCTTTTCATATAGATCCAGAAATGTTGTGACTGTATCTTAGCACATTTCTGTGTTTAAGCTTTTGTTATGTCTGTGTTATGTTTGTTGCAGTGGCTGCACTGCTGCTGCCATTGCCCCCCACAGTGTGAGGGGTTCTCTCTTCACTCCATGCCCAGTACTAGCTACCATTCATTGTGCATAGCTTCTGAACAATTGAATGCCCACTTTTGAGAAGTATCCAGCATGCTTTCTGACTTGGGGTATCAACCTGCTATCAGACAAACAGTATGCAAGGTTTCTTTTTTTGTACCATGTGTGAGAAAGTCTTAATTGCCAATGTAACTGCATTAACAGACTCATGGGGAGGTGAGGGCATTGCTGGGCTGCTGTGCCCTCACTTGACCCACTGGGGTTAACAGCTGAATGTGTGGCTGGGAGGCTGGATCAGTGGGAGGAGAAGGGGCACTAGAGTTGTGTCTCTGGAGGGTGAATCTCTTTCTGGTGCTTTCACCTGTATGCTGCTTCCTTCCCACTATGAGGTGTGTGCTCTGCTATACCCTTGTGCTTGGAAGCCAATTAACCATGAAGTGTAACTACTGACAATGTGGCCAAAATGAACTTCTCTTCTGTTAAACTGAGTGTATCAGATATTTGGTCCTAGAAATGGGAAAGCTGAACAATACAGAAATTAATACCAGAGGATTGAGGGTCATTGCTGCGATTATTCTTCACCATGTGGTTGATAAACCTTGTGCCTGATTGTGGAAGGAGAGGTTGGAAAACTTCAGAGATGACAGAAGTGGACCTTGAATATTGTACACACAGCCTGATAGTAAATACTATTTTCCCTGCTACTGGGGATTGAATTCATGTCCTTAATATTAACTTTATGCCAAGTTGTTTTCAAATTTATTTCTAGGAGACAGGGTCTTACACTCATTTGCTGAATTGCCCAGGCTGGGCCTGACTTTGTAACCCTCATGTCTCATACTGCCAGAATCCTAATATTGCAGGCACACAAACATACCCAGTGTGACAGGCAGTTCTGGTCACAGCCCAGAAGACTAGAATACGAAAAGGAATTGGATAGCAGAGGCCAGGTTCATGAAGTTTCAGTGGGCCATGAAGGCTTATTTTAGAATTCGACTAGAGGCCATTCATATTACATTCTAACAAAACATTTCTGACATAATTGTTGTCCCATAGCATTGTGTGGAGGCTAAGATTAAAGGTGGTAAAATAATTGATTTGGCAGAATAAGTTGCAAGGCAACCAACATTCAGGCTATGACATGTATACTGCTAGCTGTTGTATTCATAGATTCAGGAGTTAAACAAGACAGAAATATTTGAAAAAGTTAAATTTTCCCTCTCCCCAATCACTGAGGAGCAAAAGGGCAGTGGTTGTTGGAGAGATCAGCACCATTAAAAAGAGGTCAAGAATTTGGAATGGCACCAGAAGGAAGATCTCTTGAGGATATCTCAGGAATGAGAAATGTCCCATCTGTCACAGCTTAAAGGGTGCAAAAGTGTAACAGCTCATGTGAGTGAAGAGCCTCTGGCTCTTGCTCCAAAAGGCCTCAAGGATTTGTTCCTTGGCTGAGTTACACTATGCTCATATCCTATCAATGTGAAACCACTCTAGCTATGTTCCCAGGGGCCCTAGCTACTGCTGCTATCAGATCTTGTCATTTTTTTCAGACATCTGGAAATTAAGCTGTAGGGTCATGGACTCTTCCGCTGACATTTGAAAGGGAGATATTAGAGGACTAAGTGCCTTTGACAGAGCAGCATGGAAAGCTGAGGACATGAATCTACAGGCACATGGGGACCCTGGGAATTTGGAAGTGTCAGGAACATGGAATTTTCAGTGAGGAAAGCTGCATGCAGCAGCAGAGCCAGGCTGAACAGAAGGCCATGTGGGCTACAAGACAGAGGGCTATTGGATGGGGCCACATGAGCCCTGGGAGACCCACACCTCATCACCAGGTGCCTTGGGTGCCACACATGGAACCACAGGAGTTAAAGTTTGTTCTACTGGGCTCTGGTGCAAACCTGTTTTTACTCCACTGTCCATGCCTTAGAATGAAAATGGTGACCCTGTGCCAATGTACCTTGAGATTCTATGACTTCCTTTTCACAGCCTCTGAGTATTACTAAAAAGCACTGCTGTGTGGTCAGAAATCTCCAAAGGAATGGAAGCTACAAAAAGACACACTTTAGGCAGAGGGCAGTGAAAGAGCGAGGAGTGTTGAGGTGGACGATACTGAGGGCAGCACGGCCCGGTCCCTCCAGGGACAGGAACACGCTCAGGCTCGGACTGCGCTCTGTCATCCTCTCACCCATCAGCCTGCAGCTCTCTCGTCCCCTTCGTTCCTCATCCCTGTGTTAGTATCAGTGTTTGAGTTCCAATCAAAAAAGGAGAAAGATGTCACAGAAATGCATTGTTAAGACACCTGTGATTGAAAAATTCAGAGCCCTTTTGAAATGAAAAGTATGTTTGATCAGCCCTGCTGCTTGGAGTAGGAGGCCTAGAGTCGCTCACCTGGTTAAGTTGCTGAATTTTTTCAAAATTCTCTTTGTCTAACTTTCAGGTCCAGATTTTATAAATATATTAAAGAAAAGACACCATGCCATAGACATTATTCTTTAATGGTTATCTCTTCACCATCTCAAGAATATCCTCTGCTGGAGTCCAGCTGCGGCAAGGCTAGGGTTTCCCAAAGGTGGACAGGGAGTCGGCGAGTGAGAGACAGAAAACACTGCACACCAGTCTGTGAGTGAATCTGAATCCACCTTTATTTTTTAGAAGCTGGAATATATATTTCCCAACCCTGGCAGCAACCCCCAGCCCCAAGCAGGAAACGGCCCAGGGCCAGGCAGGGACAATCCCAAACAATAGGTTTTAATTGACCTCAACTCCAAGCAGGAAGCGCCCCAGGCTCAGGGCAATAGGTATCAATTAACATCTCAATCTTGTCATTTAGTCAGCCAGGGAAATGCAAGCCGACGCACACCCCCCCCCAACGCTCGCAGGAGGAAGAGATATGTGAGATTATCATGCCGCTCCCTACATTGTTTACCTTATCACTTATGGGAGCGGCAGTCCCTGTGAGGACAGCGCCTGTCTTAGGTCAAGGACTCTTCATATGAACCCAACCAGGCCTTACCCGTCATGGGCCTGCAGGACAGCAATTGGTCCTGTGCCTGTCTTAGGCGGCTGGTGGTGTAACATATGTGTCCTAGTTGCCCGTCTCTGGCTGCCTATCCAGTGTCTCAGGGCAGTTGTCTCACAGGAATTTTGTAAATCCTCCTCCATGAGCTCTTTCACCCAAAGCTCCCGCGTAGCATAAACTCTCTCACATTATTCACAGAAGGCAAAACCCCACAATCAGTCCTCACAAAGGGGTTATCTAGAGGGCCTCCAGCAACCCCCCTGGAGTCTCCACCCTCGACTCCATATTGAGCATTACATAAAAACATACACATGTGAACTACACAAATTACAATTATCAGTACAAAACATTCCAAGATCCCCGCGCCCAA
>PVLA01012776.1:0-17755 GCA_004027455.1 Hydrochoerus hydrochaeris | reverse complement strand
ATCCTTTTCCTGGAGAGGCGATTGTCACAAGGCGTGGATGGACTAGGACGAGGCATGGACAGAAAAGGGCGCCACAATCCTCTGCAGTAACTCTTCTCTTAAGGAGTTAATTTTTCATGCTCCATATAGAGTGAGCATAGGTAATGTGTCATTTTGTGTTTAGCTTATTTTACTTAGTAAATTATTCTCCAATTCTATTCATGTTATCACAAATGAAAGAACTTATTTTTGTGGGTCTAGATAATATTCCTTTCTGTATACACACTACAGTTTATCTTGCGCTCATCTATTGGTAGACACCTAGTGCTTTGACACACCGTGGCTATTGTGAATAATGATTATAAGCAGCATGGCTGTGCAGGTGACTCTTCCCATAGGTGAATGAAACACTTTCCACTGGGTCTATGGAGGGAAACATTTAGGAAGGATCAAGAAAAAGCACATGGCTCTACATTATATCACAGAGAGCAAAACTTTCTAGCTAAACATTTTTCTAGTTATCAGATTATTTAATATTTAAAGAAGGGAACTCTTTTCTTTTAAGTCATGGTACTTCATTTGGAAAAGCACACATGATACACCAGTGTTTAATACCAGTGTGCTTTGAATTGCTCCAGGTGACAGGGAAAGATCATCTGGCTTTGAAAGACTTCACTCCACCCTGGGATTGCAGGTTCCTCTTCCATGCTGTCTTCACATCCTTGTTTCTCAGGGTGTAGATGAGAGGGTTAAGCCCTGGGGTGACAACACCGTAGAGAAAGGACATAAACTCAGCCTGGGATCTCTTGGCTGGAGGCTGGAAGTAGATGTAAATGCCTGGTCCGAAGTACATGGTGACCACCAGCAAGTGGGAACTGTAGGTGCTGAGTGACTTGTTCCTGCCTTCAGCTGAAGATACAGCCCTGGCAATGAAGGTGTAGGAGATGACCACCACCAGGGGAGCCCACAGTGCAAAAGGGATGGCTCCTAAAGCCAGGACCAAGTCATTAGCTGTGGTGTCCCCACAGGCCAGCTTGATGAGCACAGGAACCTCACAGAAGAAGTGGTCCAAGGTATAGGGTCCACAGAAGGGGAGCTGGAGGGTGAAGGCTGACTGTAGCAGGGAATTGGTCAGACCGCTGGACCAGAAGACAGCTGCCATCTGCACACACATCCAGGGACGTATGATGAGAGTGTACTGCAGGGGCCGGCAAATGGCCACATAGCGATCAATGGCCATCACAGCCAGCAGGATGCATTCAGCACAGGCAGTTGAGTTAAAAAGATAGATCTGTGTGAAGCAGCCCCAGGCAGCAATGGTCTTGTCTGGTCCCCACAGGTTGCCCAGCAGCTGGGGCACAATGGTGCAGGTGACACTGAGTTCCAGCAGGGAGAGGTTGTCCAGGAAGAAGTACATGGGCACCTGGAGTCTAGGGTCCACCAGAGAGAGGAGGAGGATGGAGCTATTCCCCATGAGGGTGAGGAGGTAGGAGACCAGGACCACTGCAGAGGGGGCATCTCCAGCCAGGGAAACTCTGAAAAGCCCAGCAGGACAAAAATTTTGGGAAAACTTGAATTTTGCCTTTCCATGTCATCAATGTTATTATATAGCTGGAACGAAGAAGACAAAATATGAGTATAAAATTTTCTGTCTTTTTTGTATAACATGTTCTCATATTCCCTCATACTGGTGAACACTCCCCATGTGTGTCAGGAGTTGTTCTCAGCTATCACGCTGCTGTTGCATAACTCTTACTTGTCACTTGACACTGAAGTAGGAATGGAGCTGAAATGTCCCAGGCAGGATGATTCTAGTGTGATCCGGGGAGGTGGAATGCTCATGGAATGCAGACACTAAAGTCCATGTGGATGAGGTTACAGACAGAAAAGTGTACCTTCTTGGCAGTTGGCCTGGAGTCCTTTTATCTTACATCTGGACAAAGCACTTGTCCACATTTCATCCTTGCTTGACTTTGTGGAAGGCTGGTTTTAAAGGTGACAGACTAAATCTGACATAGGAAATTTCACATTAGAGCAGCGTTCAGGCTATGCTATGGGCACTGCTCCATGCTTATAAACAGGTTACTGTGAGAACTGAGAGAAAAGAGGAGGACTGAAAGATTTTTAAAGCTTGCAGTTTGTCCAGAAAACAGTGAATGTAGAGTTGAGTTTATGTAAGTTGTGATTGCTGCAGATTTGTGTGATTGAGAGAAGCCAAGTACTTTGCCAAGGTACAAGATGAAAGATGCTTTGAGGGCATCTTAGGAATTACTGCAATCTCACCTAGAACTCTAAATCTTTCATTTAGGAAGAGAACCCCTGAGTGCCCTCTGGGAGCAGGTCTGCCTAGAGGATGGCTCCCTCAGATACACTTCACCGTCTCAGCCCTCCACGCAGTCAGAGGTCACATCAGCTATTTTCCAAGGGGGCCTGGTTCCTGCTCACACTGGTGTGAGACCTTGGTTTCATCAACATGATGCTGGTTTTGCAGATGTGGGTAACGGAGCCTTCTAGCAGGATATCCCTGGAAAGCCTGGGAGCTCGACACTGTGTGGCAGTGTTCCAGTCCCCAAAGGGGGCCCCCGAGACCAGATAATGGAAGGGAAAGCAAGGCCAAAGCTGCAGAGAGGGAATCTCAGGAGTTCAGAGATGGCAGGAACATGGAGCCCCCAGTGAAGACAGCTGCAGGTTGGGAGCAGAGGCAGAGGAGAGAGAGGTCACGAGGGTGCACTGGCACACAGGGGATGGCACTCACATCCTGCCACAGGCTGTCCTGAGTGAGCAGTTTTGGGATTAATGTGTGGCTTGCTGGTTGTAAGCTTCTTCTCACTGTGTCCCTTGACTTTGGAAGCAGCACAGTTAGCCTGTGCCTGTTCCACTATAGTGTGTGGGAAGCGTGCAACTTACTTCTTCATTTTCAAAGCTGCTCCCAGACAAGGACTGCCCAAAGTTTCAAGGGACATTCTGGACTTGAAATGTTTTTTCATGTTTTTTTGATCAGTTGATAATGGTTATACTGATGAATGCTTGCATTTAGGTAGATTTGTACCTGTAGTAATGTACTTGGGCTTGGATTAGGAGCAATGCTGGACTATTTCATCCTGAGGACTCCTTCTGTGTGTTCATTTCACTTATACACCAGCTCCCACTAGACAACATAAAGTCTGGATACACAGTGCATATTTTTATATGTCCCACACGAAGAACATTTCTTCTTGCAATATGAGGCATATAACTACAGTAACCACAAAAAATAAATATGAGCTTGGAAAAATGTGCAAAAGGCTGAAAAATAAAAATTAAGTAACTTTTGGATAGTGTTACAAAAATATTATTTCTTCATTACATTTGAGAGAAAATAGACAAAAAAAGTAAGAATCCTTGCTAAACACCATCTACCTTAGAACAGTGAGTGTTAGGAGAACACTTGACCTCCACACTGTGAATCTATTAGGAAGCAGAACCTTGAGCTATGACACATTTTGATATTTGCAGTCCTGAAAATACTAGATAATAGAAAAACCCTCAACAGGCATGAGTGAGAATACTGTGCAAAATATCAAAAGAAGAGAAAACAAATCCCAGGAATTTGGCCGTAACCTCTGGGGAAATGGAGAAGTGAGCATTAAACAAATAGTCTGCGCATCTGGAAAAGTGCGGCCAGTAGCACAGTGTGCGGGTCATTCTGATGCACACATGGAAAGCCGCACTGTCCAGGGCGTGAGTTTGGGTGACACTGGTGTGTGTGCTGTGGACACAGCTGGACGCCTGGTCTAGGGAGATGGGCATCGCTTGGATCCGGAGTTGGTGTCCCCGAGCCCATGTTCTGCAGACCCAGTGAGCAGATGGCTCAGGGCCGGGATGCAAGCACCTTGTCCTCAGCCTTCTGTAGGAACGATGAGAGGCTGGGCCTTCAGGGGTCTCGTGGGCAGCTCTCAGCAGGGTGGAGCTCCTGCCCCTGCCTCCATTTCACATCTGACTCAGTGGTTACCTCAGCGTCTATGGGTCAGATCCCTGCGCAGCTCTGTATGCATTTTAATCACTTAGCAAAACCTGTCAGAAGATGGTAGCATTAGGTTTACCAGCCCTAAATGTATCTACCGTGTCTCATCTTCTTTTAAGACTAAGGACAGCTAGTTAAGCACAGGAGTGAGTAAGGCATTTTCAAAGCTGGATGGAATACTCACCCGCCAGCCTTTACGGTGTCCTGTTCCAGACCCCAGCAGTGATCCCTAGAAGTCTCCAGTCATTGCCCTAAATGTGCAGTCTCTTTGGGTTCCACTGGCATCCCTGCAGACAGACTGCCCTGTGGCGTAGTCACCCCTACAGGAGCAGTCATCACCCTGTGGAAACTGCTCTGGCTCCTCAGGTGCTAAGACTGCTCCAGAGCCACCCGAGAACCATCAGCCCAGGTTTACCCGCTACCCCACCAGCCAGGCCAAGCCCAGCCTTTGCTGCTTTTATTCTCAGAACCCCAGAGTTCTGCCCAGACCCTGCAGGACCCCCACACCCTCCAGCCTGGCCCTGGTGGTGAAGGCTCCTTCCCTGCCCTTCACCACTGCAAGTCTCCTTGACTGATTTGCTGGCATGAGGGGCTGAGCCCGGCTGAGGGGACCCCTGGAGGTGGAGCTTGTGCCCTAAAACTCCAGTAGCACTCCCTGCCCTGGAGAATCCTGATGTCCTCACTGGACTGGCCACTCTTTGAGGGCCCTGCGGTCCTTGGCAAGGTTTTGTTATTTAATCACAATGTGATTCCTTAAGGGGTTTGTTTTTGAAGAGATTGAAATATATTCTCAGATATTTTCAGTATGAAACTGTGCTGAAGATTATGGAACAGTCCATAATGGACCAACAGGAGTGATTTTTTTATAAAATGTATTTATATTTTAAGTTTTCAGACACCATGAGCACTTATACATACCGTGAACTTCGTTGAATGGGTAAATCTAGTTGAAATCTGCATTAGGTGGCAGAGCTATCTTTTCGTGCCAAAAACAATATCTGCCAAGGATTTTTCAGGAATCCAGATGAACTCTCTGGATCTTATCTCCTCTACCTTCCTATTCTTCGGCTTCCATTGCCCAACCCACCTGAAGATCCTGGTGAGCACTGTTTTTTGCTCCTCTGTAGTTTCTGCTTCCACAGCTTAGTGAGGTCTGCAGGGTCCGTCTTTCTGATCTGGCTACTGTGAGCTTGGCTAATGTGAACCAGACCAGGTAGGTCTCTGCAGAGCTTCCGAGGAAAGGCAGCCACGGTGCACTGAGCATGGGAATGAGTTAATGTGGCCTTTTGGAGAACAGTATGGCATTTCCTCAAAAAATAAAGATCCAGCAATTCAGGTGCTGGGTATTTACCCTGAGACAATGAAAGCAGTAAGATTTAAACATTTGTGATCTCTGTCTCTCTCTCTGTCTCTCTGTATGTCTATCTCACATCTTAATCACTTTTCGTTCCTTCCCCACCTCCCTCTCTTAGTCCTCTTACCATCTGCAAAGCATGTGTCTCCCTGTTTTCTGTTCTCTGTCTTTCAAAATTTTGCTCTTTATTTACACCTTGGAGTTCTCATTTCCTTCCAGTTTCTGTGGCTCCAATCCATCTTGAACACAGAGACGTGAGGTCAGCCTCAGCATCCATTCCTGGAACAGTGGATAAAGGACATGCATAAGTGACACAGTTCGGTGTCGTCAACCTTGGAAAAAAGGAGACCTTGTTCCTCAAGCAAGGTAGGTGAGGCTGGAAGAAGTAAGGTAGACACAGAAAGGGTTTTCTCTGGGCAGCCACGCCTTTGGGATAACTTGGTTATATGTTGCTTGCCAGTTTGGAAATGGCCCCAAAGAATAATTCTCCAGGAAGTTCAGGAGTGAGTTCAGAAGTCCAGCAAGGGACCCCATTACTGCACATCTTCAGATCTGCTGCCTTAGTTGCTGCTGTTCCAAAAGCAGCTGCCCTGATCTGTTCTCCACACTCAACTGCTTGAGTGACCATCAGAAATCACAGTCCTCATCTTAAAGCCTGTAGTGACTTTGCAAACCCCCAGTCACACCAGCCCCACCTCCGATGTGACCGCGGCATCTTCCCAGGGTTCCTCTTCCCCAGCCTCACCCTCTGCTCTGTGTCCATGTGACCTGGTGCAGGACGTGTTTTCTGTGACCCCTGCACCAGGTCAGCTCCTCTGGGATCCTCCCACAGCCTCCCCCTCCTGTCTCCTCACATCACTGTGAATTCTGGCACCACAGCCATCAGGCTGTCCCAGCCCCTTCTTCCCACGTGTGCCTCAGTAGAGGGACCTACGTTCAAGTCTCCCAGCAGCTGGCTGCCTTTATCAGGTGTTTAGCAGATTCTTCTGTGGGGCCAGTCTAATTCACCTTGAGTTATTGGCCTGTGTGAAACTTTGCATTAGGCTCTTCCAGCTTCTGGAAAGTTCACGTGTAGCCACTGATGCCTTCAGTTAGTTTCCCACTCTATACCTTTCTCTATGTTTCCAGATATCTATCAGATATTGCAAGATTGGCTCAAATTTTAGTTTTTTAACTCAATCTGTCTACATCCCTCATCATTTACAATATGGAATGGCAGAGTGTTCTTGTCTTGCTTTGCTGTTATGTGACAGTGTGACGCCTGGCTTGCTTCAGGTTCTGTGTCTCTTGGAGGATTACTGATCTCTGTCTCTGTCTGTCTGTCTCTCTTTTTTTTTCTAAGTCACTGCAGAGAAAAACTGAAGAAAACACTGGAGGATGGAAGGAAGTTCCGTGTGTTTGAACTGGGAAACATACTACTGTAAAATGACCAAATGGCAAAGGCGACCCACTGCTCCAGTGTGATTCTCATCCCGACAGCAGTGACATTTTCCTTACAACTAGAAAAATCTTAGTCCATGTGGAGAATTCATATGGAAGGCCCTGAGGAGCCAAAGCAAGCCTGAGCAGCAGGAGCCATGCCCGAGGTGCCACAGCACCTGATTGCAAAGTGTCCCGAGGTGACTTTGCTTAAAGACAGAGGGGCATGCTGAGTGACAATAAGTGAGGACCTGGGAACAAGCCCGTGCACCACAGCCATCAGGCCCTCAGCAGAACAGCTAAAAATATACAATAGACAGAAGAGGTTTCCTTCAACTGGGAAACTGAGCACAGCCTGTGGAAGATGGAAATTAAATCCGTGTCTCACACTGTGCAGAAATCAGCTCAAAATGAAGGAAAGGCCTTAATGTAAGACTGGAAAACCTGAAAATAATGGGGGAAAACACAGTGGAAACTGTTGAAGGTATTGGTATAGGCGTTGATTCTCTGAAAAACTCCAATGTCTCAGGAAATCTAATGGCAAGGATTGATAAATGGGATTTTTCAAAATTAAAGGATTTCTGCATAGCAAAGCAAACTTAAACAGAGTGAAGTGATAATCTATGGAATGGGAGAGTCTTACCCAGTTGTTCATCTGATGGATGGTTTATGTGCATAAGATGTAAAGGACTCAGGAAATTTAACACCAAAGGAACAAGTATTCCAAACCATATGTGAGCCAGAGATCTGAGCAAAAAATCCCAAAGAGTAAGTACAAATGTCAGATAATCACATGGAAAATGCTCAACACATAGTCACACAGGACATGCAAATCCAAAGAATGCTGAGATTCCTTCTCATCCAGTCAAAACGGCTACCACCAAGAATGCAAATACAGGACAAGCTGGTGAGGGTGCAGGGAACGTGGAACCCACGCACACTGGTGGTGGGAATGAAAACCAGTACAGCCACGATGAAAATCAGTGCAGAGCTCGCTCAAAGAAAACTAAAATCAAAGTACCGTGTGATCCAGCCATATGCCTCCTTGTTATATGCATCACCCAAGGTAACTAATGTCGGCTGTGATAGACATACTTGCATAGCAGAGTTGATCATATTCATAGTATCCTAGTGATAAAATTAACCTAGATGCCTGTAATTGAATGAATGGATAAAAGAGAAGTGATATATATTGAAGAACAGTGGCTATCTATGTGATGGAAAGTCAAAGAATTTTGTATTCCATGGAGTTTCTCTAGCCATAGAGGTGGGAGCTCTTTTTTAGAATTCATGGACACTCTTCAGGAAACAAGACATGGTATGTCACTATTATCTGATGTCTGCATGTGGTTACCTCGGATCCAGGCAGAGATCATGTGGCTTTTGAAGATTTTACTCCACACCGAGACTGCAGTATCCTCTTCCATGCTGCCTTCACGTCCTTGTTTCTCAGTGTGTAGATGAGTGGGTTGAACACTGGGGGGATGATGCAGTAGAAGGACAGGAACTTGGCCTGAGTACTTTTGGCTGGAGGCTGGAAGTAGGTGTAAATGCCTGGTCCAAAGTACAGGGTGAGCACCACCAAGTGGGAGGTGCAGGTGCTGAGTGCCTTGTGCCTGCCTTCAGCTGAAGGGAGCTTCAGTACAGCTCTGGCAATGAAGGTGTAGGAGATGACCACCAGCAGGGGTGCCACCATTCCAAATGGGATGGCTCCAATAGCCAGGGCCAGGTCATTAGCATCGGTGCTTCACAGGCCAGCTGGATGAGCACAGGAACCTCACAGAAGAAGTGGTTGAGTGTGTGGTGTCCACAGAGGGGGAGCTGGAGGGTGAGTGTGGCCTGTATCAGAGCACTGACCAGGCCACTGGACCAGCAGGCAACTGCCATCTGCACACACACCCAGGGATGCATGATGACAGTGTACCGGAGGGGCCGATAGATGGCCACATAGCGATCAATGGCCATCACAGCCAGCAGGGCACATTCAGTACAGGCCACCCAACTAAATATATAGACCTGCACAATTCAGCCCTAGGTAGCAATGGTCTTGTCTGGTCCCCACAGGTTGGCCAGCAGCTGGGGCACAATGGTGCAGGTGACTCTGAGGTCCAGCAGGGAGAGGTTGTCCAGGAAGAAGTACATGGGCGTCTGGAGTCTGGGGTCCACCAGGGAGAGGAGGATGATGGAGCTGTTCCCCATGAAGGTGAGGAGGTAGCAGACCAGGACCACTGCAGAGAGGGGCATCTCCAGCCAGGGAAACTCTGAGAAGCCCAGCAGGACAAAGCTGTAGGGAAAGCTCGCATTTTCCCTTTCCATAGCTTCAATTTTTAATATATGACTGGATCAAAAGGGATAGGTTTTGATGATAAATGTAAATTTTCCATTTCTTTTTTCCTCATTTTTTATTACTGTGTGTTTGAAATATGAAAGTTTAATTTTCAGCTACATAACAAATGAACTTTTCTGCAGAGCAGAAAGCATTAACTAGTGTTTAGGCAATTTTCTCTACTTTTCTTTAGTTTCAAATTTTTCTTATGTTGAGATAGAGAAAATATAAGATTTACTAACTGAACAATGTTTAAACATGCAGATCAGTGGAACTAGGTACATTGATGATAGTGCATAATTGTCAGCATCATCCATTTCCTGAATCACATTTTGCAAGTTCAGTCAGAACCTATGAAATATTTCTGTGCCCCTCATCAACCATAGAACCCCCATTCTGTTGTCTGTCTGCATGATTTTTGTTACACTAATGCAGAATCAAATAGTATTACACTTTTTGTGATTAGCTTATTTACATTTCCATATCCTAAATTTTATCTGCACTGAAGGTTGCTATGTTTTCCTACATTGTGGGATTGATACTGTACACATGAAAGTTATGTTTGTACCTGCATCTCCCAGTCGGTGCACGCTGCGTGCTTGGCTTTGCTATTGTGGTTACTGCTGCTCTGTGCATTGGTGTCCAGCCCCTCTTGAGACCCTGCTTTCCCTTCCTTCCGATGCAGACTCAGAAGTGACGTTTCTGCATCCCAAGGTGACCCTGGGCTTAGCTCTGTGGAGAACTGATGTGCTTTGCTGCCCAGCTGCTCTGCTGTCCTCCTCCCTCTGGCAGCAGAGCACACGGGCTCCCGCCGTCCACAGGCTGGACAGCCCTTCTACTCCTGCTCTTGGTCTTTGACATTCATCATCCTGTTGGGTGCGAAGTTGCCTCTATGTGTTTATGTGCTTTTGTCCACTGAGGATCTGTAACCATGGAGGCCACGGGGTCCACCTTTTCACCATACTGCCACTTCCTTCTGTGTATTTCTGTCATTTTCTTCTCATCTTTACTAAATCTTTCAGTATGAAACATAAAACTGCAAAGAAAGCAAGTATCTTAATGCATGGCACATTGTGAGGAGCACTTTTTCCCAAATGCCATAAGCTTGGAAACATAATCACATGAAGAGTAAAAAAATGACACTTTGAAGTTCTATGAAGTATTATGCACATTATTATTTTTGTTTATCTTTGAGGAGAAAATTTAGAAGAGAGTCATAGGATCTTGACTATCTACAATCAGTCAAGTTCAGGAAAATGAGCTGTCAGATAACTTTCTGTGCCAGGTTACCGAGCACTCATGAAGGAACACCTTGCCTTGTGACACCTGGTGAATTCTTTGGAGGCACAGGTAATACGGAACCAGAGTTTGACCCAACTTTTAGATGAACAGTCAGAAAACATTATGGAGAGTCAGAAGACTATCAACAGAAATGAGGGGAAAATATCCTAATCTTGAGTGAGAGAGAGAGAGAGAGAGAGAGAGAAAGAAAAAGACAGAAAGAGAAATAGAGAGAGAGCAGAATCTTGGAATGAATGACACACTACATGGGAAACTAAGCAACGGTAGTGTGTAAAGTGTGTAAATATTTTATGATAGTGAGGTCAGTAGTGTCAAATGCAGGCTAATTCTGAACAAATGGAAAAAGTATCTCACATGGAAAATGACTTAGATGTCATGTAACGGCATCTTCCTCAGTCAGATCCCCGTTTTCAGATTGCGAATGGGACTGAGACTGAGTGTAGCTGTCTCTCCCTTCCCATTGTCAGAATGGCTGATGTGGAACAGAGAGGACAGTGAATGTGGGCAGGGGTGTGGGGAAGGGAACTCTGCACATGTAGGTGGGTGCACATTGGGCAGCCATGTGGAAAAGTCAGGGTCAGAACAAGTTTGCTGTGTGCAAAGCACCATGGGAACAGTGTGCTGTGGTCAGGTCCCCTACTTCCAGGAATGATGCAAACTGCTCTTCATAAATTTAGGAAGGAATGAAATGTACCTGTGGCCCCCCTGTTGCCACCAGGTCAGACTTATGGTCAAGAGATGGTCCAGACACTGTGTCCAGGGGTGCCCACAACTGATTGAGCCTCATGTTCCCCTCTGGAAGGGATTTGGGAAGTTAGAATCATCCTGTTCAAGCCCACAGGGACCCTGCAGACCCCAGGTCCCAGCCAGGCCCATCTGTGAGGGGACCGAGCCTTGTCCCAGCTTCCTCTCCCCGACCTCATCCCCTCCACTGCTTGCTGCCAGCTCCAGCCTGGTCCTCTGAACCTGGGCTTCTCCCTCTGCCTCCAGCTGACCTGGGGGATGAGGTTCCAGGACCCCTGCACCAGTGTGGGCTCCTCTGTGACTCCTCCCACAGTGTCCTCAGCTCTGTCTCTCTGTGTGGCTGTGAGTTCTGACCCCAATTCAGTCTCTCTCACCACTTCTGCATGTGAGCCTTAAGGAGTTGGCCCTGAGCAGAGGTTTCCTGCTCCCTAGCTCCTTGTTTTGGTCTGTAGCAGTTGTTTAATGAACATGTAAATCACTGGCTGAGTCACTGGTGATGTTTCTTTCACTTGTCACACAGACTTTGCTCTCTTTCTCTCTGAAATTTCACCTAAGCCCCTTAAATTGGCTAATATTTTATTTCTCTCGTTGTGTTTTTCTATCATATTTAGGGCACCGGTGATCATTTTATGCTCTGTGTTGTTGTGTTTTCTCTGACCTCTAACCCAGCATTGTGCACACTGAGATACAGCATGAGCTGGGATGAGTGTTATAGGAACCAGGGATTGGGGTAGGTGAGGTTTGAGAAGAGTCTCTCCCTAGTGAGAGCAATTTGGTTCATATAATTTAGACTCACAAAAGCAAGAGTCCACCCCGGATAGGTAAGTGAGAGAATATCCTCTATGGAAATCACTGGCAGATAAGAGAGTTTGTGGAGGTCATTGGAGAACTGTCCTTCAAGAAAGAGCAGTTATCTCCATCTTGGCTAAACCAAGCCCTATTTCCATGCTTTGACATGTTCAGAACTGACAAGGACTTCACCTTCTGGCTCCCATTGGCTTTACGCAATGCAAACAGGTCTGGCCGAGGTGCTGGTGTGTAGTCTGAAGCAAGGTGACAGTCACTGTTACCCCAGCATGAAGCTCCCAGAAAATCTGTGTGAGCCAGGTGGCAGGGAGAACCAAGCTGCACCCATCAGCTGGGTCTGGGGTTGAGCCTTGAGGTAAGAGGCTATTACCTCCCAGGGCATCAAACACTGTACATGAGAGCGGAAGCACCGACCCCAAGCATTAGCTGCTCCCTCAGACTGTGCTGTACAGAGTACTCTTCCTGCACCCCTTCTCTCTGCACACTGCAGAGGTGACTCCAGGCCTCCCACCGCCCAGCTCACAGCTCTCATGGACTTCCCGCCATTCTCACAGTCACTCACCCTCCTGCCACTCTCTTTGTCACAAATTAATGAAACCTGGGTTCGACCCTGAGTCAAGGCCTTTGTTCCGGTTAATCATCACACTGACTGGACTTGGGACCCCCTTAGCTCCCCACAACTACTAATATGCCTTAGTGTCTTTAGGCAACCTGCCCAACAACCTACCTGGGTCACTCACCCCGAGGAGCAGAAGGAAGAGACAGGGAGTGAGCGGCCAGCGGGGGAAGCTGGGGCCGGCTCTGCTGAGGCAGCTTCTCTGCAGAGGCCGGGTTTCCTGGAGAGCGAGGAGGGGGAGATGGAGTCCAGGCAGGAGGGAGAGAGATGAACAGGGGCTCTGAGCTGGGTCCTCTGAGAGCTGAGCCAGCGATGGAGACCATTAATTCAGGGCCTCGCGGGGGGAGGTGAGCGCTCCACGGGGAATTCCCCTGTTAATTTATTGCTGTTTAGAATTGTTTTTGGCTGAAGGTATAAGACTGAATGAGGTGCAAGTAAGACCCTGAAACAGTAAAATTATCGCACAAAAGGATTGAAATAGGGGCTGTGGGGTGGATAAGGAACCTAAAATCTGAACATCACAGTGCAAATAACATCTTTAAAAATTGAATTACTGAGGTAAAAAATGGGTAAACAGTGTAAACAGATAATTTTCAAAAAAAATATATAGATGATCAGTATGGATGTGAAGAAAATGCTAAACATACTTTTTATTTTTAAGATCTCCCCAAGCATCTTAGAACTATGATAGAATAAAAGCCATTGGACATATTTAAATTATACAGTGAGATGTTTAGGCAAGTCTGTTCATTGTGAAATGAGTATCATCATAAAGAATATTTAGATACTTGTCTTCTCACATAGCTACTTTTTGTAGTGAAGTCTTGAACATCTTGTTGGTTAGCAAACTTTGAGTATATAATAGTGTTCTTAAGCACAGCTACCGTACTCTACCCTGGATGTCCCGAAACTCTTTATCATGTGTCAGGGCCTCAGACTAACCCCATTATCCTACATGAGTGGAAGGTGAACAGCTTAAATAAAAGAGGCAAATGGGATGATTTTAGGGCTGGAGAGCGTCGAAACCTTGTAACAGAATTTGAAGTTGAGATTTCCTGTGGTTGAGATAAAGAGCTTCCCTGGGTGGCCCAAATTTATTTGATTTTCAAACAAAGGAAGGGGACACTGAGGCAAGCACAGGAGCTGAGCAGGATCTCAGGAGTCACACATAGACTTGACCAAGTGGTGAATTATGCCCTTTAGAGGACTTTCTGACCTCTGAGGTTGGCAGATGTATTGCTGTGGAACAGGGGGCATCAGTGGCCCGTGTCCTTGGCTACCTCAGCTGTGGTGTCATCTTGACTGCCGAGCACTGTGCATCTCTGCCACAGCCAGGTCAGCCACCAAGGATCCTGCGTAACTAGCCTGGTTGGCCTTGGTCACCTCTCCTCATCTCCACCTCCCCTGTCTGCATCAATGACTCTTCTATTCTGCTTCTCTGAGCTGAATTTTGGGGCTACCTATGTATGAGAGCATCCATTTTTTAAATCTTTCTGAGTCTGACAGCATAATGTCTCCCAGTTCACCTATGTGGTCCTGAAAGACATTATTCCATTCACTTTCAAACTTAGCAGCATCTCACTATCTGTATCATCCCTAATGTGGCCTCTGCTCATTTGTACATCTACAGATGCTTCGTTGCTTCTGTATTTTGGCCACTGACATTGATATTGCAAGGATAAAAGAAGACAGAATTCTCTTCAAGATTCTGTTTTATTCTTTTGCACATATACTAAGATACAGCACTTCTGAGACTTAAGACATTTCTTTAAGTATTTTAGGCCTTTCTGTTCTGTTTCCCACATGGGCTGCAATAACTGAAATCCCATCGACTGTGCTGGAGGTTCTCTTCCCCCTGTCATTCCCAGTACTTGCTCTCTTTTGTCTTTTTGTAGTAGCCATTCCAACAGGGGTGATGTATGTCTTTATGCCTTTGGTTTACTTTCCCTTATGATTAGTGATATTGAGTACTTTTGTATACATGTTATCTATTTGAACGTCTGTGTTTGAGAAACATTCAGGCAATTTGCTCTTTACTTAATGAGGTTGTCATTCTGCTATTGCATTTCAGGTACCTTTCATATACTTTGAATATTATCTTGTTATCATGTATTAATATTCAAATCTTTATAATTGCATACAGTGTGATTTAATTGTAATTGTCAGCCCTACTGGGATAACAGATTCTTTAAAAGTGAATGGGATCAGTTTTGGTGCTCTGCTCACTGGTGAATTGGGGCTCATAGCTGGATGCATTGCTGGAGGTGGGCTCAGCTGGAGGCCGTGGTCAGCAGGGTAGCCCCTCTGGAGGGTGCAGCTCTGGCTGGTGCTCTTCCATATGCTGCTTCATGGGCTCTGAGAAGGGAGCAACCATGCTCCATCCTGCCCGCTGTCACACTGATTCTCTTCTGATCCAGACAGTCATGAACTGAAACTGGTGAAGTTGCCAAAAATAAGCTTCTGTTCCTTTAACTTGAGGATGTCAGTATTGGGTCCCAGCAAGAGGAAGGTGGAAAGTGAGAAAACTGGTACCAGAGAAGTAGCCTCACTGCTTGACTGTGTCTGACCATGCGGTTCACAGCTCTTGGGCCTGATGTGTGGGAGGAAGCATTTGGAGAGGAAAAGGAGTGGAGAACTTGAGTGACAAAAGCAGAAATGAGTTGGAATTTTTTTTGTGGGTACTGGTGGTTGAACAGAGTGTCTTGACACAGGTTTTTCCCCAGTCTTGTGTTTACATCCCCTGGATCAGACTGCCAGAGTGCTGGGGTTGCAGGTATGTGCCACCACTCACTGCCTGCTAGGCCACTGTGGTCAGATCCCAGAAGAACAGATTGCTAAAAGGAAAGTGGGGAACAAAGGGCAAGACCATGAGGTTTCAGATGGCATTGAAGATGCTTGGGACTGGACCAGAGGCCACAGGTGTTCAACTCTGGCAAAGCATTAGTTTATATTTTGTCCAAGACTTGTATGAAAATTCAGTTTGTAGGTGGTGTCCTATCTGCTTTGGCCTCCCAACCTGCATGCTGTGGCATAGTTACTGTTGGCTGTTTTATTCAGACAGACAGGAGCAAAAAGAAGAGAAGAAAGAAATAAAAAAACTTGAATTTATTTGCACCTCCCCCTCCAAAAAAAAAAAAACTACCTCTAAAGCAAGTTAGAGCCAAAACAAGTGTGCTCAAGAATTTGCACCTTTAGGAAGGAGCCAAGGGTTCTGAGACAGGTAATGAAGAAACATGCATTGGGGGCACTGCAAGAATCGGAAATTTCCCACCCATCCCAGCCTCATGGGTTCAAGAGTGTAACTTTTGGCTTTCATAGAAACCCCTGGGGCATGTGTACAAGAGGCGCTACCTAGGGAACCGTTCCCTGGGATCATTTCACTGTGCCTAGGCCTCATCAGCAGAAGCCAGTGCACATGGTTAGAGGGTCCTGACTACTGCTGGCCACAGATCTTGGTCATGCACACATGATGCTGGCTTTTAAGACAAGGAGAATACAAGACTATGGTGCTATGGATGCTTCCAGAAAGATTTCAGAGGAGCATGTGAGATACCACACTGTGTGACAATGACAGTGCAGTGTGTAAACTTAGGGAATGAAGCTGAAGGCTCAGCAGATACCTCAGTCTGTCAGAAGTATCAGAAACTTGGAGGGTTTGCCAAGCAAAGCCACACACAGTGAATGGAGGCCCACAGGGAGAGCATGTGGGCTGAAGCCAGAGAGGTTTTGAGGCGGGTCCACACCAGCTGTCTAGGACTCACATCTCACCACGGTGTTCCTTGTATGAGTGACATGGTTTTACAGAATTTACAGATTTCCCTTATTTGTTCTGGAGTTTCTACAGTCAAGTTTTTTAAAAATTTCCCTAGTTCTCCTTTATGACATGGGCATACTTTCCATGTGCCATCATATCTTGGGGTTCTGTAACTTGTTTTACAAAACTGTATAGTGGCCCATAGCTGAAAATCGAGCTTGAGTTTCCAAGGAGATTTTGAACTTGGGCACTGCTTAAGCCAATCAGGTTCACCATGAAGATTAACTGTGATCTTCAGCTTTCACTTGTAGTTTTTTTAAAAATGAATTTGCCTCAGGGCCCAGTTGCCATCAGTTCCACTTTCACCCCCTTTACAGCCCCTCCTCTTGTACCGCATAGTAAACATATTGCCATCCTGAAAGTTTCTAGAGAGCATTCTATGTTGTAAAAGAGAGGGAAAGCGTGAAGCAGGAATTAAGTGTGGCAGAGGCGCTGAAGGAGAAAAGAGAGCGGGGCAGCAGGGCCGCCTCCCCTGGAGAGATGAAGGTCTGTGGCCCAGGATGGCTCCCTCTCCCCTTCCACGCTCACCACCTGGTAGACGTTGCTGCTCCTTCACTCCTCACGTTTTTATTAATACCACTTTTAGGATCACCGTACACAGGTGAAAAGGATGCGTTTTGAGCACACACATTCAAGGAAAGATACAGAGCATTTTCAGGTGAAAAGTGTGTCTGAATACCCTGGTTCCTCTGACGAGGAGGACTGGAATTGCTTGTGTTGTTAGACAGAAGAATTAAGTCAAAACTGAATTTATCTAATGTTCAGATACAGAGTTTTATAAAACTGTGTTTTCTCTTTATTCCCTCAAATGGCAACTTTTTGGGATAATTCATGCTGCAAAGCACTAATTCTTTGTTTTCTCTGTCTGAGAGAGTACTGTGTTTCTAAGATTATCTTATTCTACTTACTATATGGTGGTGCACATTCCCATCCATGTTTTCGTATATGGAACAGTTTGATTTTATAATCCATGGTTAATATTCTTTTTATATGCACATTATGTTTTATTTACTCTCTCACCCACTGACAGATACAAATTTTATTCCATGCCTTGAATACTGTAAATAGTGCAACAATGAACAAGAAACTGTAGTTCTTTCTTCCAGTAGAAGTGAAAACCATGCTTTCTGTTGTGTATTGGGAAAGATCAAGAAAATCTCAGTGGTTCTTCTTGTTTTTCAGAAGCAGAACTTTCTAGCCAAATATTTCTCTGGTCATCACATAGCTTAGCAGGTAGAGCAGGAAACTCATTTCTTTCGGGTGACGACGTTCATGTGGAAACGCAGCCGTGCGGGTACCCACAGATGTGTGTGCTGCCGTTCCAGGAGACGGGCAGAGACCACCTGGCATCTGAGCGCCTCGCCCCAGCCCGAAGTTACAGGATCCTCTTC
>PVLA01012775.1:0-41689 GCA_004027455.1 Hydrochoerus hydrochaeris | reverse complement strand
AGGAAAAAAAAAACAGGAAAAAGGTAGAAATATTACAGAATTTCAAGAAAAGAAGATAAACAGTAAGAAATCACTAGTTGATAAATTACATATTGTTCTTTTAGAAGTAGTTATTCAAGTTACAGAATTAAAGCACACAAAGTGGACACTCAAGCAGTTAGAGTGCAAACAGATCTGTTAGCAATCCAACAAGAACCTAGAAATATGGTCATCAATCCCACACATCTAAACATACATGCAGCTATATCTTTTATAGCGCTTCCTATTTTCTCTTTTTTTACAATAGCAATTATACATTTTTAAAATTTTATTTAAAGAGGAGAAAAAAACAGGAAAAAGGGTAGCAACAATATAGAATTCTAAAAGAAAGAAAGAAAAAGGAGAATGAGAAAAAGCCCCACTAAGAAATCAGTAATTTATAAATTACGTGTCATCCTGCATGTAGTTGTTCAAGTTACAAAGTTAAAGGGTACATAGTAAATATTCAAACAGTCAGACTACAAACAGTTCTGCTCAAAGATCCAACAAAGATTCAGCAATATGGTCATCTATTTTACACACTCAAACATACATGCAGTTTTATCCCTTAGAGCACTTTCCGTGACTGAAGTTTATTCCCTCCAAGAGCTCTGGTAAATGGTACTGAGCATACTCTGCAGTGAACACCATACCTGCCAACAGGACAGTGAAGGTTGCACTCAGTCTCTGGTTTAAAACTGATCCCAGGGACAGAAGTTACCAAACAGTGGACTTCTGAAACCGAGATCCAAGAGACTGGGCAGAGCAATGCAGGTGTTTCCTGGTACAGTCCAGTCCAGCACTGTGCAGTGCCAGCCCAGGAACTGTGAACACAGAGCCAGAATGTCTACCCTAACTGCCTTTAGCACTTAACTCTTTGGAAATTTAGGAATAGTAAATAACTTTAGATATTGGTTTCCAGGGCTGGGGATATAGCTCAGCAGCATAGCGCCTACCTGGCAAGCATGAGGTCCTGAGTTCAATTGCTGGTATCCAAAAAAAAAAAAGTTTCCAGTTTATGACTCAGCAAGTTGTTCAAAGCAAATGAGATGAGACCGTCTTCTCCAGGGGATCTGTATAGATTAAGAATCATGTACTCTGACTGCTCTCATCACCAGGTGTCCTGCACACAATGCAACTGGTCATGGAAGTTTTTTCTGGAATCGGTAATTTCATGGAGGAAAAACTGTCACATGGTGAGAATAAGTAGCTTGCTTAGTGAAGGTAATGTTCACAGATTGTTAGGTAGACAGGACCCCTTTGGAAAAGGAAAGTAAGACATAGAGATCGAGGGCATTTGTAAACAATGCACTTTCTTCTCTTGGGTTCTCCCTTGTGGTGATTTGTATTCCCCATGTCTTCTACAGAGAGAAGCTTTCAGAATTACCCCCTGGTTCCCCAAAAAAAGCAGTGATCTGTAGAGTATATAAATATACAAGAAATGAACCAGAAATGTCAGGAAAAGCCAAAATCCAAAAAGGACTGAAAAAATTTAAGAGTAAAAAAGTAGTTTATAGGAAAGGTGAAGATTATCTTAGTATCACAAAAACTAAAGGCAAAATTAAATAACTCTAAAGCTAAAAATGAAAGTGAAAACTATTTAGTTTTACTTTATAACAAAAGTAAACCCCATTAAATAATTTTAGCATGTATAAACACTTATTAAAAAAAAAGAAAAGAAAAAAAGGAAAACTACCTGGGCATGGAGGCCCATGTGTGCAATCCCATTACTGAGGGAGACTGAGGCCACAGGAAAACGAGCATTGCATGGGCAGAGTGGCAGCTTGCGGGAGCACTGTCTCTAAATAAATGTTTCTTAAAAAAAATTTAAAAAGGACTAGAGACTTAACAGTGCAAAGTCCTTGTGTTCAATCCTCAGTAAACATACACACACACACACACACACACATATATTCTATCAAGAAAGTGATGTTGAAACAAATATAGATAACAGGATTACAGTTTAAAACTGACTATATTTTTATTACATCTGAAGTTTTGCTGCTGAACAAACTATATTAGTTCAACCAATTTTACAGAAACATTTTTTCTCAGATGTTTCACATCAGAAAGAGAATTTAATGTTCCCACCCTTCTCTCCCAAAACAGGACAGTGTTTATCAAATTTGATTGACTATCAGCAAATTCTAGAGTAGCAGGGAGTAATAAATGGCATCACACACGCACTACAGGCTACAAAAATACAAGTTCTTATTAGACAGGAGCATCATGGCATTACAAAATAAATGCATTCTCAAGTAGCTCAGTTATTCTTGAAAATGCAAACACAGACAAGTGGATATTTGTTGAAGAAAAAGAGTGGAGCAATGCATTTCATAAAATAAGGAAAATGTGAAAACAGCTAATTTTGTATTAACTAAAAAAGCTAGAGATCCCTGCTTTAGATAGGGAAGTCATAGCTTTTTAATATCAGTCTGATTATTAGTGAGAATTAAGAAATTTACTGGCAAATATAGTATTTTGAGAAATACAAAACTTGTTAATTAACATGACACTGGATATTTCAATGCTGCAATGCTATTCCTTTCTCTTTCCAGTGGGAATTGAAATAGAGATTATGCTAGAGAATTGACTTCTACAATTCATTTAGAAACAAATAACGTTTAAGTATTAATTAAATAGAGGTGAGGGATATATGGAATTGATTTGAGTCATAAAACTGATCATATCAAAAACTAGAATCTTTCCTCACTAATGCAGAACTTAATAAATTGTAAATAATTCCAAATTATTCAAAACCTACTTAACATGTTAGTTTTGATTTGGATAAACTAAGAAAGTTATCCATTTCTATAAACTGTGTGAATTAGCTTTGGCAGCCAGCTTTATTTTATTTTATTTTATTTTAAAAGTGCCAAAATACATTTGAAGACCAGGTATATCACTAGAGACTGGAAGTAGACAATGATGATAATCAGAAATTGTTTTATAAACAAAGCAGATACAGATTAATAATTGTATGATATGGACTTTAAATATGTATCCTTTCATCAGATACTATAAAATCTCTGTGATAGGTAATGTTATTTTTTTTTCTATTTTCTGGGTCCAGTACCTGAGTACCAGAAAATTAAGGAGTCACATCTATAGCATGCTGCTATTGTGAAAGAATTTGCTTTAAAACTCCTTCATCTCTTCTCTAAGTCAGGATATAGATATCCAGAAATACACCATTATATCTCATCCCTTCCTATAAAATAGAAGTTCTCAAGCACATTCCTAATGGCAAATCAGCATGTATTCATCTACAAAACATATTTGTTGTATTTCACAACATTTGTGTTCATTTTCTGTCTTGTTTTTATTGCCTTGTTTGTAACACTGGACAAGGTTGACTACCATTCTTCTGTATACTGCACCATCCCTGTCTTCTAGGACAATTAAATCCTCTCACTGATTCCCTGTGAGAATTCTCTTCTGCTTTCCAATAAACACTGACATTGTGTAACAGGTCATTTCTGTAGCATATTTCCCACAGACGGTTATCCATTTCTGGTCATCATCTCATGTTATTGATTCCGGTTCTGACTGCTTCAGAACTTCAGAGTAATTTCTCCAGCTGTACATTGGGTAGCATCACTGAAAGCCTGATGTGTATAAACTTGGTCTTTTTCCATAAATCTGCTGCTATGCCCACCTGCGAGTTCCTACTTGTCTCCTTCCTCTTTTACATCAAGCCTCATACTATACTTATTTAATCTTGGTTTTTTTCATTTGTCCTTTAAAACGTGCACATTTGCATATTATATATTTCCAGTTTCCAGGGATACCCCAAGAAATATGATTAAATATTGCCTTCATGAAGCTTATATTCTCATTAAAGAACTGGGGTGGAGAAGATAATAAATCTATGAACATAAATATATCTATGACCATAAATCTTTAACATGCTGTTTTACTAGTAATGACATCTTTTCAAAAACATAAACCAGATACTTGGCTAAAGAGGGAAAGTGTGTAGCATTTTATTTAAAAAGTGCATTGGATGAAAGTTTTCACTTGTGCGAACTATCCTTGTTTTATATGCTTTCAAAACTTATGGAAACTTTCTTTATGGAAGTGATACTTTGTTATAATTTTGAATGGGGAAGTGGGAGAATTAATAATGAGTTGCAGAAGGAGCAAAATAGGCCGTGGGGACAGGAAGTTTAAAGATCACGAAGACTGAATTAGTTGGGACTTCTCTTAGTATCAGTCAATGTGAGATTTGCTCCCTGAAATTGCTCATTCCATGCGCCATTGTCTTACAAGGTAAGCACTGAGCTTTCTTCCTATAAGCCCAGCATTGACTATACATTAAAAAAAAAACCTTTAAAACCTAGTTTGAACCTTTTGCTAGTTTAAACCTTTTGCTGCTTAATTTTTTCTAGGATTCTAACTACAGAAACACCAAAGGCTATCACTGATTAGACTTCTGTAAACATTCATCCCTAGTCTTGTGTGGCACAGTGTCCCTGAATCACTTGCTGGCAACAGTAGGTGGAGATCAAAATACTTTATGACACACTATTTCCTTCTTGATCTTTTCCGAAGTTCTCTTTCTAACAATTCCTTGTTACTATCTATATAATCCATCACTGTAGTTCATGTTCTGGACATTTAATATTTTCCTTTCTACCTGTAGTAGCATCTGTGTCTGATTAACATTTGTTCATTCTTTGAACTTTAGCAAAGATTTCACCTACATGGAATAACCTTCTCGAGTCCATATTAAATACCGAGAGGCCACCTTGCTTATTCATTTTTCAATTGTCTATGCTGTTTATACTTCTAAAATTTAAATGTGGAGATACTTAAAGTACTTTATATGTACTGCTTAAAGTACTTTATATGTCCCTGTTATCTGCAATTTTAAAAGTTCAGTGTCTTCACATGACATTACCTGTCCTTCATATCTCCTGATATATTGCCATCTTTTTCGTTGAAGATTGACATTCAAGTGTACACTTATGAGTATTTGAAAGAAGCCAGCACTATTCAGACAGTTTCTAATGCTCCTGAAAGTACTCGCCACTGGTTATTCTCTCAAGTCCTTTTGTGAGACAGATATAGAAATGACTTTCTCAGAGCCCTGCTTCTGGTCTGGGTGTTTCTGTCAAATGCCTAATATCATTTGATGAATTTAGTCATTGGTGTTTCTAGCTTGGCAAATTCACTGAGGATGGGATTTCATTCTAACTTTACACACAGTTGACACCTGAGTGGTGACTGAATGATTGAGTGACAAAACTTTGGAGAAGAACATCAAAATGAGTTATAAGTATAGTCATAATAATCTTAGCAAGAACAAATTGAAATAGAACATTTATTCTGTAAGGTTAGGTTAGCTTCAAGATTAGGTAAATTCCTATTTCACGTACAGCAAGTTTGCATGCTTTGCACTGCTGCCTTACTAACAGGTGTTCTCTGTCTCTTGAACTTGGTGCTCGGCACACATGCCCATATTATTCATGTTTAAAAGACTAATACATTGTTCACTACTTTGAGGACATAGTTATGCTTTAAATAAATGCCATTGCCTAGATTCAGAAATTTGTATGTACTAACTTTACATTCCCTTGCTACCTATGGGAAGAAAGATTTGTTGAAAGTTACTTTGTCATTCTCAGTTTAGAACACTTACATGACTCTTGGGTAGTAGTGACAAAAGTATGGCTTTTGTATTACTGTATTCTTTTAAGCAAAAGATGCTGATGTATGAGTTGCTTTTCCTAAACTAAAGCTTCACTATCCCGGTTTAATTGTAGTGCTGGAAGTTTGCAATAAATAAGTACTTCTGGGGTGTAGTTTGGGCACTTGTCTGTAAAAGGTTTGCCCTCATGTAGGAGAATAAGACAAAACAAAGGTCAAATGTTATGGCTAGAAATCAAGGTTGCTATTCTTTCTGAAGTGAGATGGAATTTCAATGTTGTTTTAATTTGCATTTCATGAATGAACAGTGCTATTGAACATTTCTTCATGTATCTATTTGCCATTTGTATTTCTTCATCTGAGAAATGCATGTTCATCTTGGATGCCTATTTTTGGATTGGGTCTTTGAATTTGGGGAGTCTGGTGTTTTTCAGTTCTTTATATGTTCTAGATCTAAGTCCTTTGTCTGAGTGACAGTAGGCTAATTTTTTTTTCCTATTCTATGGGTTTTCTTTTCACTTTTCTTTTCTATGGGTGATTTCTTTGAAGTGCAAAAACTTTTTAATAAGACGAAATCCCAGTTGTTGATTTTGTTGACTCTTTGAAGTACTTACTATGTGGTTTGCATTTTATACATGAACTCTTTGCCTATTCCTATGTCTTCAAGATTTTTACCTACTTTGCCTTCCAGTAGATTTTGTGTTTCTCTTTTAATATGCAGATCTTTGATCCATTTTAACTTTAGTTTGGTACATGGTGATAGACATAGGTCTGGTTTCAGTCTTCAGCATGTGGAAAGCCATTTTTTTCCAGCACCATTTATGGAAGAGGCTATCATTCTTCCAGTGAACATTTGGCCCATAGGTTGGCTACCATAAAGAAATGAACCAATAACAAATGTTGACAGGCCTGTGGGGAAAAAGGAACACTTTTCCACTGTTGGTAGGAGTGTAGACTTATACAAACACTATATGTATACCCATATTAGCAGCACAATTTTTAACAGCTAAATCTTGTAAACGACCAAAATGCCCATCAACCACAGAATGGATAAAAAAGATGTAGTATTTTTATATAGTAGAATATTACTCAGTTACAAATGATAATCTTGAGGCTTTTATAAGTAAATGGAGGCAATTTGAGACTATACTCCTAAGTAAAATGGATCACATCCACATTTGTAAATATCTTGTCTCCCTAGTATAAAAGATAAATAATAATAATAATAATAATAATAAAAGACTGAAAGTAATAACGTCTAAAATGTACAATAGACACTGTAATAATGAAAGAAAGCACTCAAAGGGAAAGAACAACTTGGATAGGGGAAAGGAGAAATGGAAGAAAGGAAAAGATTATATGTATGTAGGTACACATGTATAACTGTATGTATGTAAATGTGTGAAATATAGGTAAGTATACTTCTAATCTCTGTTAGTTCATCAAAAAGAACAGTTTATGCTGTCATTGTTTGATTGTTTGATCATTTTTATGCCTAGATCTTGTAACCTGAACAACTACTTCTAAGATAACAATATGCAATATATTAGCGAGGGGGGATTTTTTTTTGTTTTTTTTTTTAATTCTGTATTATTTCTATCCCTTTTTCTGTTTTGCTTATTAAAATAAAAAAATAAAGAAATCAAGCTTGCTAAACATGTCAACTAATATAAAAGATTCTCATAGTTTAGGAAGAAACTGTCTTTCCTAACAATTCTGGTGTAGGTGATGCTTTTGGATGACCTAAAATGTCATAATTCCTTATCCATTCACATGAAAGTGTCTCAGTTTAAAACTTCATTTCTCCATATTGTATAAGGATTGGTAAGTATGCCTTTCATAAGAAATTTCTACGATCAGGGAAATTTGTTTATGCTTGTCAAATATCTGCCTTCTAATTGAGGTAACTTCCATGAGGAATGTGGCACCACAGCAGACTGAACATAACTGACTGTCATGTTGTGTTTAGAGAAGAGAGAGAGCTACATGCATAAGTATACCCAAGTGACAGGCAGAAACTGCAGCACAGTGTTTCTGTGGGAGCTTTTCTCATGAAGGCAATACCTTCAGATGAAATGAATGGTAAACATATCCAGAAACTGATAGCTCATTTTGGAAACATGATTTTCTCTTCATTCTTCACAATGATGTTTTTATCACGTGGGAGTAGAAAGATGGTGACCACATTGAGGTACGGTGTAAAATCTTTTTTGTACTTGCTTCAACTATTAGGTTCAAATAACACATAAATACAAAGAACTGTAGTGCTACAATATATTTTTGAACCATAAAGTAACAATAAACTTCTAAACTATCTTACATACCATTACTAACACTCAATTTTTTTTTTTTTTTTTTGAACTGGGGATTGAACTCAGGACCGTGCACTTGCAAGGCAGGCATTTATGTCACTGAGCTAAATCCCGGCCTGGGCATCTTTTTAAATGCCAGTTTTCAGAAGTGGAATTAAGCATGAATACTATAATTATCTCTTTATTATAAAATATTACAGTTTTAATTACAGTAATTATCTCTAGTTACTAATTTTCTAATGCATGAAAATTGTCTTTAGTAAATATGCAATCATGATACACAGCTAACACAATGCAGGAAACACACATCTAAATAGGAAAAAGAGGACAATGTGCCTTATTAATTTTAGAAATAGTTGGCCTTTTCTTTGAGATTACTTCTATAGGGGTCTTGAGAACTCTGAAGGTTGTAAACTTCGTATACGAGAAAATTTAAACATTTAAGGACTCTTTCTGTAATGGAATTCTATGAAATAAACTTTATCATGTAAAATTCAGAATAAGGAAAATAATTTGAGGGTTTATTTCCCAGCAAATGTATTAAGAGAACTAAGCACCATTTTTAGTCCCATCTTTTTATAGTTAATAAACTCTAGACAGAATTCTACTTGCTCTTGTGTACCCACAAAATTTTTAGTATTTTTGTACATCTTTGATATGCATGGTCTTATTCCTCCAAGGAAGAAAACAGAATATTCTGTATTTGTTTTAGGTAGTGATCTTTCAACTTTGTAAGGTTTGTTGTGATGAAGAAACACTGACAAAAATAATTAATGCCTCTAAGAATGAATTGGTCATTATTTTTGGTGGTGGAGGTTTTCTTTCTCTTTTTCATCACTACATTTCATTACTCTTTGTACAAATTAATTTTAACTGCATTGAATAACCTGTAAATAATAATGACCTTCCTCATCTTGGATTTAAACCAGTGATTTTCAAAATATATTATCTGTACGGAAATACATACCTCTCAAGAAGTCCAAGGATAAGAACATTATAGAAACATTGAATGAGAAAATCTGGGGGAAAATGTTGATTTTAATAAAGAACATTTTCCAAAGTATCTAAGAAAGGAAACACCAATGACTGATCCAAATAATATCTCCTATATTTAAATTAGTGCATAAAGCCTTAGGAAAAGTGTTTTTAGCCCAACACTATTGAATTTGGAATAACAGATTGAGTCATTTTCTAAATCCTTCTGAGTCATTTGGGACTACTGGCTAGCTAGCAAATGTAACCATTGATCAAGTTAACGGAAGGAAAACCCTTTCTTACTACGGAAAACAGAATAATGAGTAGGAAGGCATGTGCTTCATTTGTGGAGTTCGGCATGATCTATTGTTATACATATCAGGATTACTGTATCAGGATTACTTTCTTTGTGTTTAATTTTTTGCTGTAAGTAGTACTGAAATAGGGTGAGTCCTCCCAACTCCAAGAATATTGCACTTACTTCTTTCTTGATGTTGACAAGGTCATAAAAAATTGGTAAAATGGCTTTAAGCACTATGGGTAGCCATAAATTACTTTGAGAATGTTATCACAACATAGATTCAGAAAACCGCAAATAAATGCATACCAGGTGTGATAGAAAAATAAGATGACTGTTTATATTTCATCTATTTATTACATATTACATGTTATATTTTCATGTTTTCAAGTCAAAATTCAAGCAGTTCATGCATTGTTTGAATGAGGCAAGACAACAAGATGATTGAAGACACAGTTGCGGAGCATCAGTGCCGTGTCCAGCATTTTTCTACCTGTGTCAGTGATGGTGAAACTTTTAGAGACTGAGTTCCCAAACTACAACCCAAAAGCTACTTGGTGCAAATTGCCCATCCTGTAGCTAAACCTGCATGCTCATCTGTGTGGAGCAATGCCAGGATGGTGCTGGGTCTACATGTTCCCTGTGACATGTGGTATGGGTTCACCACTGCTGACACATGCATGGTCCAATGTACTCTGATAGAAGACCTGCTGTTAGTAATGCTTAGCTTTTATGCATGTTTAATCAAACTATAATTGTACTTTCTAGTCTCATTCAAGTATTTCTGATACACTTGAATATATTTATTTTCCTTTTACATATAGTAAGTCACAGTCACTCCTAAGTTCCAAGAATTAAACCAAATGACAAAAAGGATAGATCAATATCCCTCACAGTTGCCACAATATGTGTTATGGCTGGTATTTCTCTGTCACTTTTTTTTTAGAATACACAGCTCTTTCACATATATTTCATGAATTGGTTAGGGAGGTTTGTATCATTCCATTCCATTTCATCTAACTGAGGTTCAGATAGGTCAATGATATGCCAAAGATCACAATCTTAGACTTTCTTAGTTAGGGCTCTCTAAGAACAGAATCAATATAAAATATAATTATAAGATGGATTTTTTAAAGTAGGCTAACAGGGTCACAAAGGGAACAGTCCCAGTGGCCATCTGTGGAATCAGAGCTGGGAGAATTCAAAATGGCCATCTGCACTCTGGAGATTTGGAGGATCCAGTAGTAGTTGAAGGCTGAAGACCTGAAACCTACTGTGGTCACCAGTGTGACTCTGTTGGATGCCTGAAGAGGCTGAAGAATCTCGGTTAAGATCAGCGTCCAAAGGCAATGGCAAAGACTGGAGGACTGGGGGTCCTCCAATAAAGGGGAAGACGTTCCTTCTCCTTCCCCCCACTTTTTTTTTCTTTCTTGTTAGTTGATGACACCCACATCCAGAGTGGGTCTTTCCCTTTCAGTTTTTGGCCCCCATACCAATCATCCAAAGGCCTATCCAGAGCTTTACTGATCCACTTCTCAGTTCTTACTCAAGTGAAGTTGAAATGTCACAATTAATGGTCACATAGCTGCTTTAAAGCTGATTTTCCTGATTCTGAATCCTTGGCTGTTTTCACTGGCCTGTTTTCTACATACAGTAATTAAGGGCAATATTTTTGAAAGGTACTGGATCAAGTTTGGACACTGCAGTCAGCCAGAGTGTAGAACTTAGAATCTAGTTGTCAGCCTAGAAAATCAAGAGATATTCTCTGTAAGAAAATAGGTGACAGATATCAGATTCAGTTAATGCATTAGGCCAGCAGAATCACACCAATTTCACCATTAGAAAACAAGAAGGTGTGATTCTTTGCTTCCAGAATTTATTGTCAATTAAGGGTCTATGTCTTCTTTGCCTGAATTGTAAATAAAAGTTTCTCTTTCTCTTCTGCACCAAAGCAGGTGTGCATTTTATAAAATATGCATCCTAAAAATAATATATAAATCAGATTTAAGTCAATTGAATTATTTCTTTAAGAAAAGGAAGCTTCGGGCTGGGGATTTAGCTCAGCAGCATAAACGCTTGCCTTACAAGCACGCAGTCATGAGTTCAATCCCCGGTACAAAACAAAACAAAACAAAAAAAAAAAAGAAAAGGAAGCTTCACAAATCAATGGATACAATAATTGGAAAAACTTTTCCACTTAAAATAAATGCTGTGCTCTTAATAACTTTATTGAGTGATAATTTACATGCCAGAAAGTTTATTCAAAGTACACAAATCATTTTTTATCCAATTTGAAAAACTTGGTATTTGTTATCTTCATCAAATTTTAGAACATTTTCATCATCCTCTCAAAAAAGAGACCTCCAACACATTAAAGTCACTTCTCCTTCCCTCTACTGTTCACCTGTCACTCAAATCCCTAGACTGAGACCAACATACATTGACTTCTAATCTCTGTGCATGTAATTATTGAAACATTTCAACTAAATATTATTCAATGTATGCTATTTTTATTTGATTTCTTTAATGTACTATAACTTTTTAGATTCATATTCATTATTTAACTGTATCTCTGCTTTATGATACTCCATTTTATAGATTTAACTATGTTATTTACCCATTTTTCAGTTGATGAAAATTTAGATTTTTTCTATTTTTAACTATCAATCCTACAATTTTTTTTTTTTGTACTAGAAATTGAACTCAGGACCTTGCACTTGACAGGCAGGCACTGTGCCACTGAGCTATATCCATGGTCCCATTCAGTTTTAAGTATATGTGTTTTCATCTATTTTAGGTAGAATAGGATACCACATAGGAGTGGAATTATACAGTAGATAAGGTAACTCTGTTTAGCTATTGAGAAATTACAAAGCGTTTTAAAAATTTGTGCAACATTATACATTATCCCTAATAATGGGTGAGTGTTCTGATTTCTCCATGTCCTTGGCCACTTTTCTTTCTGTATGGAAATATAAGTAGTCAAATAATGGTCCTGGGCACCTCTGTCTCTTTCTGTAAATCAAATATTACTAGAAAACAGTGACATAGCTCCTTTATTCCTACCTATAGAAGTTTTACTATAATAGAGTTTCACTGCAGATACAGAATGACTCACAAAGTCTAAAATAACTACATGACCATTTACAAAAACAATGCAACCAATCCTATTTTAGCAAATCAAAATTTACATCCTTAATCATGTTTTATTACAACTGAATTTCCATATATCAGGTGCTTAGTAAGAATAAAATGTGTGTCTCAATACATACAGAGGAGATAATTGAAGTGATTTTGTTTGAATACATTTGTGAACCTGTGATTGTTGTTAGGTTTCTATTTACTCATTCACTCACATTCATTCTACACGTCTATGAAATATTAATTTATTCAATATAGTCATTAAAGTCCTACTGTATACCAGAGACTGAGTAAGACTCTGCAGTAATGCATGAGAGCTGGCAAGGTACCTGACCAAATGGGACTTAAAATGTATGGAAGGACTGGATTTTTCAGGAAGCTGTAAGGTTCAGATTACAGAAGAAAAAAAAATCTGGAGAAAGCCAGGACACAAGTGTCTGAGAGGTAATGTAAGCTACTTTTAGGGCAACATTTCTCCATCTGTAAGAATCTTTTTCAGTGTTTTGAGAGAAAATAAAAACACTGATTAAATATCTTCAAGTATGAGCAATGGATTTCCTTTTCCACATCATTTCTCAGTGTTTAATATGTGAAATGTGGGCATTGCAGATTTCTGGCACAATTTCTCCATCCTCTATCACATGTCTTAGTTTGATGATGCATGTTACAGGCATCAGTGGTCCATGAAGTATTTTTCTGGAGATAAAAAAAAAAAACAAAAACAGTTTAGAGCTTTGTTGGTCAAAATTTGAGTTGAAGATGAAAAGATTCATGAAGGCTCCAGGAAACAAAATGTGATCACATACTTAACACTTTTCAGTCCCCAGATAAGCTGACCATTTAGATGTTGAAATTTTCCCTCATGTAGCTGTTAGGCCTGTAAATTAGTTATGGTAAATCCTTATTCAAAGGGTCTTTGAAGTTTGGTTTTCCTTTATTAAATTGCTATCTTTCATATGTGTCTTTTTAAAGCACATTAAGATCATGAAGAAAAAAGTTCAAGGAAAGATAATGCAATAGGTTATTGTTCCTTGGACTCTAACACTTTTGAAAGGATCATTTCTTACCTTTTTGTTAAGTTGACTTAGATATTTTCAAAGTGGAGCATTTGGAGCTCAAAGGCTATGAGAATCTTCTAATCTCCTTTTGCTTCTTTCTAACATGTTCCTTCCTTGACCATGCATGATTGGGTAACACTCTCAGAAACATTTTTGTAATCTCTATCCTACAGTCTTATGCTTTCTTTACAAAAGAGAAAATTAAGCCCTAAGCAGGTTTAGCTCTGCAGTACTGAATGGCTTGCATATGCTGATATTAAACAATCTATGAGCTCACCTCAAAATTTTCTCTGTACAGTCTGCTACAGTGCTGAACTCAGTTACCCACTGTAGATCACCGCAAACTTTTCTCTAGTCTGCTATAGTCCTGAATTGTGAAAAATTTAAGCTCAGTTACCCACTCTGTCCACTACTGTGTACTTTACATGAATAACTCTCCTACTCTGTGACTCAAATCCTTCATCTATATAATCAATGTAGTTATTAAAATCTCAGTTATTATGATATACTGTGTAAACTGTTGGCATGCAGTACATTAAATTATCTACCACAATATTTTACTACCAAATGTGAAAACATTTATCATAAAGGAGAAGAAAAAAAAGGATCAGGATGTGATATGTATACATACCAACTTCCTATGGTAGTAGTATTTATTAGTACTGCAAATATTTCTTATAAAAAGTAAATAAAAAGCTCAAAATCCAATAAGAGGATGTCTTTACTGAAAATAATGATAGTGTCCTGGAGAAAGTCTTATTTTTGTGATAGCAACCACATGGATAATTCAGAGAACTGCAAAACACTTGATAAATATAGGCACTAGAATATTATGATCATAAAAGAAAAAAATGGAAGAATTAAGACTCATAAATAAGTAAGTCTTCACCTGGAAAAGTTGTTCAACATTCACAAGAACTTCCTGAGGGAGTCCTTTGAATTTTAGTACATTCTCAGCCTGTCCCAGTAAGCAGTTTTCTAAATGTATAAATAATTATATATGTCTTTTGATAAAGCTAGGATTAATATTATGTTGGATAACAGAATTATATCATACTTAAATATTGTGTGGCGCTTGTAATTTACAAAAGAATTTTTTAAAGAGCAGAATCTATTTACTGAGAGAAAGCTTCTGTCTCACAGATACACAGAAAAGATCTCGAGCAGGTTGCCAAAGACCGTCTTTTCTAGGGACTTTTACAGAGTAAAAACCATGATGTGAGAAAGGTCCAAGATGGGGAAAACTGGGAACTCGAAAGACAGACAGGTATAAGGTAGGACAGAACTACGGTCAACCAATAAGATTGATTGTTCAGGTAAAACTGACCAAATTAGGGACAGATGGGGAAGTGAGCCAAGTAGTAAGTGGACATTCTTATGGCACAGTGACTCCTCCTGTAGGGAGTTGGAATGGCGACTCCTGGCTTCCACCAGGTGATCCCTTCCTATTTAGAATATCAATCCCTAATGTTTATACCTAGGGTGTGGTTGCATTTGTTTTGCCTTTTGTCTTGAGATATGGCCCATAGAGGGGGATGGGGGGGTTCTATCTCCTTAACTGGTCCCCTGTGCTGGCTACCTTGAGGGCCTAGCCCTGTATGACTGCCTATAATATTTCTATCTGACTCAACTGCATGTAACATTTCCACCTCTGAAATAACACTAACTGCCATGAGGAAGTAATAGGGAGGACCGATCTGGCTTCTTCAGTTGTTGAACTGCAGTCAGGGATACTCTGAGGAGCTTCTAACTAATGGCTCTCAGTAGATACCAGGCATTTTCATCTCAGGGAGGTGCAGCTTTAAGTCTGAAGGAGACAAAGCCAAAGAAACAATTAAATATGCGTGGACCAAATAATAGAATCAACAGGAAAATTATGAGTGCAGTTAACAAAAAGTTCGACAAAGAGGAGCTAGGAATGGCTTCCCTTAAGGAGGATAAGGATAAGGTCCAGGAAATGTTAGAATCTGACATGTCATTGATTTGTCATCTAATATCTTGAACAGTTTATTGAGATATTAGCAGAAGGATCAGGAATATCCCTAGTTAGTTTTTAGAATCTTGTAAGTACCCCCTTGTGCTGTTAGAATGCCTAATGTCATCTGAGTTTGGAAGACAACCTGTCTCATTAATGTCATTTTTTTTATTTAGGAGAGAGACTGCCTTTTAAGGCCGGCTGAGTATAGGTAATTAAGGCCTCAATATATGTCATATAACTTTCTCTCTGAACAAGATCTGGTGGATCCCAGTAAAAGGAATCTAGCGTATTTGTTATTTTATCTGTATGATGCCTTGAGGCTTGGCACATTTTAGGCAACAACAAACTTTAATCAAAGCATCTATAAACAAAGTATGTGTACAGAGGCCTGGATAATCAAAGCCTGATCATTAGGGCTGACAAGTAAGTTTTGAAACTGTTTCTAAGAAATAACAATTTTAACCCATTGGCTCTTAGGTTCTTTTATTAATGGAGTCGGACATTCTGTCATAAATTCCTCTAGCTTTAGTTATAATTATCTCTAAATTTGATTTTCTTATGAGAACCATATTAATACATTATTGACAGATGAAAAACTCTCTTCTTAAGCTTTATACATGAACAGCAATATGTACTATACTTGTAAAGGTCAGTTTCAGCATCTTTTGATTAGTTGCCAATTTGAATATATATTACAGCATTTAGACATAATAAAATCTCTACCGGGTCAGAGTCTGGCTTTTAGGCATAATTGAAAGGAATGAGTGAAGAGAAAGTTATCCCAATTACAGTTAGAGCAACCTATATTTTGGTGACTGTATTGAAGTACAGTGCCTGGAAGGAAGGCCAGAGTTGAGAAGGACAGAGAGACATGTGCCAGTGTCCACCAATTGGTTAGTTTTTACCTCTTATCATGATTTCTCAGGGCTCCTCTGCAGAGATGACAGCAGAGATGACAGAGGGAGGAGATGCATACCCTGGTCCTGCTGGACTAGCAGATAGGATGGGTCCAACTCTGGGGCCTTGGCCTCAGATGGCGATCTGACCTCCAGTGGTCCCCTTTGCAGTTAGAGCCTGGCTTGGGGGCCTCTTAAGGCAACCCCTCTTAAAGTGGCCTGGCTTGTGGCAGCAATAGCAGCTAGATGTCAAAGTTGAACCCTTCTCTGAGCCTCAAGAATCAGACTTAAGGTCTGTGTTTTTTAAGGTCACACAAAAGTCAGCTATTTGTGGCCTCTTTGTTTTCTCTCTTTGGTTTTCTCCCAATCCTGATTATAGAATACTAAGGAGGCAGTTTTTACTAAAGTATCAAGTGAACTATCTGGCGCAAATGTTATCTTTTGTAGCTTTTTGCCAATATCTGGAGTTGACTGGGTAATAAACATGTTTTAAGCACAACATATCCTATTTAAGCAGTTTGTAATGCTTCCTGTCTCTCACTAGAAGTCAATGTTTGATTTAAGAGTAACATTACATAATTCCAGTGTAGCTCATAGGTGGAAGTAAATTCTCTAAAGAGATCCATGTACTTATCAGGCTCATCTAAAAATTTTCCTAGTTCTAGCTTAATTTGCCTTGAGTCACTGAGAGAAAGAGACCTATGAATGGGAATAGTCTCACAGGATTATAATTATACCTGGAGCATAGATAAGAATTATCTCTTAATGTACAGAAAGTTTCAACATAAAGCAATTCTAACCATTTTTCCCCTTTCTTACAGTATGATTTTAGTTGTAAAAGAACATCATAATTAATACATCCCTTTGCATTCCATTTTGCCTAGAGGAGAAAGGTAGGCCACACATACTTGCACAGTAATATTAATTGACTTTTTTTTCAACATTGAAGGGTTGAACATCTTCCATTGCTTAAGAATGCATTCCAAAGGAGTAAGGGACTTTGGCATTGAGTTGTCCATGTCTGTAATGTAAAAAGCAAGGCATAAGGGTGTGAGACCATTTTTGTTCCAGGAATTCAACTCAGGAACTTTCGCTGACCAGTGTCTAGCCCTGTAGTACAAGAGACTTTGAGCTACCTATCAAAAAAGGAGATAATTTAGGCACCCTTTTTAATTCCTATTTGATAATATCCTCAAGGCATCACTCAGGTTAATTCCGCTCCAGGGCAGGTGGATGCCACCTGGAGAGTAGAAAATAAATTCAAGCAGCCTATCCACCCTTCACTGGTGCACAATCTTATCTTCTCAGGTAGCTCATGAATTTTGTTACCACATGACATTTGTAAGTTATTGTAATAGGAATGTTTAAAGAAGGAGGCATAACATTGTAATAGATTACTGCTTTTGTTTGTTGGGAGAGGCCATATGCAAAAAGGTGAGTGGGTAATTAGAGGAAGTCTCTGGCTGTGCTGGAGATAGATAAGGTAACAAACAACTTGGGGAATTCCAGCCCAGGGCCCTAGGGCAAAGAAACCTTGAAGTTAGTTGTGTTACTCATTTAATCACCTGGGCAATTCTTCCTAACAACAGGACATGGCTATGTTTCACTTAAATTTCTGTATCTTCGAAGCTCACAAGTTAAACTTATTAATTATCATCTAGAAATTACATTTTATATGTTAGTAAAGGCACATCAGTCTTCTAGGTGCACAGAAAAGGCACTTTACTCTTAATTAACATACCCAAGGCACAAATGTAAATCCTTTTCCTACTAGCTGCTGTGGCAAACTGCCTGAATTTAATCTCTGAAGGTCTAAGTGGTCTAAAAACCCACTGAAAAGCTTAGGGAGAGTTCCTAGTCTACCAGCAGAGAAATAAGGATAATAGATATGTGGAGATTTTCAGTGGTCATAAGCCAAAGTCCACTGAGGAATCTATGGGTATCCACCAGAGAGTTAACCTGGCCAGGAACCCTCAGTTGTTCTCAGTTTCTAATGGCTCAGGTAACCCGAGGTCAGTCTTCAGAAAGGAATCCAGCTGTCTGTCTGGTCAACATTCCATTGACTCCATTGGCCACTGGCTTCACTGGGGAGTCACCAAACAGATGCTGGGGAAACCTGTCCTCTGCTTTTAAAGGTGGCAGCTGCTATAGGAGTGATTAATTAGCTGGCAGAGTAACTGCCATGTGTCAAAATTCTATCAGGGATGGTTAAAAACCTGAGCAAGATCATTACCTAGTGCTCTATAAATTTACAATAAAGGTTTTAAGGTCCACAGCTTGAAAGTTTGGAGAGCCTCTTTAGTCTGAATGTGTTTAGGTCCCGTAAATGTGCTGCTTTTGGATATAGCTCTTTCTGTTGTCACTTGGAAGTCGGAACTGTGTCTCAGGTTCAATATTTGGAGGAAACTGTAGCCCAGAACACTAAGCCAGGGCATGGCTTTTATTTTTATTCTTCTGTACAGACAAAATTCCGCTGTCTTATCTGACCCAGAGATGGCTTATATGTCCCTCCCTAAAATGACTTCCTTGTCTTTGGCATTAGCAAATGCTCATTTTCTATGGGCTTAGCTTAGGAGGAAAATGTTGGAACAATCTAGATCTTTCTGATTTCATATGCGTCTATAAGGAATTGTGGAAATGAAAAGGCCAAAGCAAAGAAACTGAAGCAGAACAAGGCTTGGCATTCCCTCTAGTGTATAGAGGAGGATCAAAACCAGTCTGTCTCAGTTAAACCTGTCCTCCAAGTCTGGAGACTAGCCACTAGTGTAGCACCACTAAAATGGTAAAGGAGTCCCGATTTTATTGTAGGCATGTATATTTTCTAAGTCTGGGCTAGATTTCATTTAAGAAGACCCATTTTACAGAAGTTTATATTAAAGTCTTCTAGGGGTGTTCTAATATTATTCTCTCTCGTGCTATTGTCTAAATACAGTCAAGTGAGGATTACCAGAAATTTAGCAAACTGTTTAAATGCAAGATGTATAAGAACAAAATAACAAAAAGGTCCCATTAAAGAAATATTATAATCTTATAATTTTCTCATGTTTTAACTTCGATTTACTATTATTTTAACAACAGTATGTAAGAGACAAGGCAATTATAAACAATGGGCAGATAAAAGCAAAATTTGAAGCATAAAAATTTGTTGCTGAAATGTGTCCCAGTCCAGAGTCTATGAAACAAAAACAAACTCTTACCTCCATCCAACGATCTTGGTGGAAGACCTCCAAATGATATAGGGGAATGAAACTCCCAACCTACTACATGTCCATTACAAGTTCATGTTCTCTAAAATTGAAGAATGAATTTTAGGAATAATGAAGGTTAAGAGCAAAATATATTTATCGAGAGAAAGAAAGCATCTGAGAGAGAGACAGAGGGGGTCCTGAGTAGGTTGCCCTACAAAAGAATTTTTAAAATAAAGAAGTATGAAAAACTTCATTGTTTAGGTTGGTGGTAATTAGAGTGGAGCTTAAACTGAGCAGACTTTAGGGTTGGTCTGGGGGATTGGTAGAACATACATCTGAGGGTGTCCAATTGGGTCTTGGAGGCATGGCCTTGAGAGTCTATGTCTGGTCTCTTTCTCTATCCTCTCTGGCAATTTTCTGTTGCTCTGTTTCCCAGCCATCATGACCCAAGCATCTTGGTTCTACCATGCTCTTTCATCATGAAAATTTTGTTTTGTCCCAGTTTACTATAAAATGACCTCGAAGTCAAATGAATCTATTGTCTTTCAAATTGTTAGTGTCAGATATTGTAGCCTAACAACACAAAATCTGACTAATAAAGGTCCGAAAATACCCTGCTTACCAATGCATGAAATGAGAACTATAGTGTGGGAAAGACTTAGTGATTAAAAATCAGTTTAATATTAATATAAGAGTTAATGTCAGGACAAAGAGACAATTTCTGACATAAATTATATCCAGCTGAAAAGAGATGTAAAGTAAGTACAAAAATGGTAAATATTGTCCTATTCAAATTTGGACAAATTTTCACTATCAGATTCAATTGTATTTATTTCTCTCTTGTGAATAATAGTGCCAGTTTATCAAAGAAAACTTAAGTAACAGCTGTTAATAAAAGAATCTAGACATCAAGGACAGTGGTGTATATTGGAAAATCAGTTATGAAATTTATGTATCTGGAGATATCTTTAAAATACTCCTTCATATTTTTGTTTCAGCAATGCCTTATCTAAGACTCTATAAGGAATGGATTTATTCTCATTTAACAACAATGTAAGCTAGGTTTTAAATTAAAGGTTTTAAATTTAAATTTAAATTAAATTGGAAATTATACATGATACCTCAGGTGTTCATTTAAGAATTTGAATATAACCATTTAGTTTGACCATTAAAAACAAAGAGTTGAAGAAGCTTTCTATCGCTTGATATGATTACCAGCACATATGCTGCTAACAATGACCACAGTATGTTATGCTTTACTTAGCAATGGAATATAAGTGCATACAATTCTTTCTTTAAGTTTACACTTTGTCTACTAATCCGTTTACTATGTATCTGCTTCTACATTTTAGCAAAAAAGAAGGCTAAGTTGAAGCTAAAAATCAGGTATCTGTGTGTTAAGATATTAAGATGGGGTAAAGCTGAAAGAAAAAATAATGTGTCCTCTTTGAGTATAGTTTTACATTTGAGTTATGAAAATATTCAATATAACAAAAAACGTTTAAATGCATCAAAGGCATCTGAACCAAACTGATGCTAAAAAGGTTCAAATTAATTACTACCATCCAAAACTGATTCATTTTATTTGTTTAATTTATTTCCTAATTAACATATTAATTAATTTACTAGCTAATAGATATTTTTAATATTTATGATTAGAAAAATGTGTTCTGAAATCCAAATCTATTGCAAAATATCAATTTTTCTTGGTAAGTTTAATTTTTTGATTGTGTGATAATTCTGAAATTAATTTGTCCACATACTATTGAAAAAAATTGTTTTATTTAATATTGTTTGGATGAAGGGGCTCTAAATATGAAATGGGCACAGTGTGGAAGAATGTTGTTGTAATGTTAAATGCGTTTAGAAATATCATTATAAGTGCATTATGTATACTCAAATACATATACATACAAGACATAGACATCCACACGCATAATTAATATGTATCCTCCAGCATATAGTCATCTATCTCAGGAGGATTAGACAGGTCTACATTCCAATCTTTCCAACATTATTTTTTTTCTTGGTTGAAAGATACCATTAAGTTAGTTTGTACACTGAATGGTCAAATTTTGTCCAACAAATTTGATCATACCTTGAAATTAGGTAGCTGATTTCATGTCTGAAAAATGGAAAACACAATTCAATTATGCCAGAAAATAAGTATTGGATAATGTCTTTGTTACTTTTCTCTCATTGCTGAGACAAAACACTTGATTCCCAAAATGAAAGCAGGAAAAGCAGTTTGTGGAGGTTTTACTCCACAATCACCTGGCTCCAAGGCAGGGTAGTACATGGCAGAGGGCAACAGTTCATGGCAGCAGAAAACAGCAAAAGCAACTATAGCAAAAGGGGTGGAGCACAAAGAGAACATTTTTTCTGTCCCTTATACCGTATGTAGACCAAATCCACTTGGATGTGGCACTCATACCCATAATCGCAGCGTTGGACCATTAGTCATTCAGAAACTCGAGGAGCTTGTCTCCCTGACTGCATGAGGCTTTGGGGGTACATCCAAAATCAAACCATCACAGATACTTAACATAAAAGGTGAAAAGTTCATAGATACAGGATGTATGAAATGTACTGATCACATGTGAGATACGTAGCATTTGAGCTACATAGCATCAGTAGGTAAAACAAGGAATATCCTGTTAAATTAAAGGAAAAAAAAAACTGTGAGCCCATAATGATAGAAGAGAGCAAGAAAAGCAAAAAGGAGAGAATGCTTTAAAAAAATAGAATGATAGTTTTTAATCATTCTTCATTCACCTTTTGTTTAAGAAGAATTTCTACTTGAGGGTTGTAGGGATAAAATAACACAACATTTGATTCTGGACAGATGAAATAAACAACTATTCATTCTGACAACTGAGTACATATCATGGGCAGACATACAGCTTGGGCAGAAGGACACCACAAACTACACATGGACATACATGGGTCACACTTAAGAAACGGAATATCCAGGGCCTGTGGAAATCAAGATTTATAGAATCAGGAGTATGGGTGGCTCCAGGGCCCCATGAAGGGAGTGATTTATTTGTTTAAATGACTCTACAAGATTTCAGGGAACTTAATCTCACTATGCTGTGATAAACAGGAACTGTGCCTGTTTCATTTCATAAGGAATGTGGTTTGAAGAGTTGATGTTACCTGTAGGTGCTTTAACAAGGAGGGCAAGCATTATTGTGGGGTGGGGGGGGTCTATCGGCAGGAAAGAGTAGAATAAGGGTCTCTTTAGGCTTTTTGGCTAACTCGTGTTAAAGGAGTTAAAACTCTTCTAGAGTAATTCCTTTGGCACAGTTATGGGCTCTTATGTGTTATTCTGAACAAAAAAGTTGACCTGAATCTAATCACAATGAAACAGAAAAATCCATGATGTAGACTTCTTTGCAGGAAAGCTGGCCTAGATAATTTAAATTATTAAATATATGAAGAATGGGAGAGACAGATCAAATTTTTAAATTAGAGAAGACCACAGTGGCATAAAAATCAAATCTGAAGTATGAACAGTGGCATGAAAATCAAATCTGAAGTTAATTCATGATTATATCATGAATTAACAAATACATATAAAAAAATTTATAACTACTGTAAAATTGGAAGACAGGATATATGGTAAATAATGTTGTTAAGTTAATTTGTTTGTCTCAGGTGCAATATTTTGTCATTATATTTTTGAGAAACACATGCTAAAATATAATTATGCAATCTACTTTAGATCCTTGGGCAAAACATTCCTGTGTATGTGATATTTACAGATGTAGGGAGCAATATGGAAAGATATTTGGAGTTGATGAATCTTAATGAGGATTATCAGTTTACCTTTTAGTATTTCAAATTTTCTTCAAGTTTGAAATTCTTTAAATAAAAAGTATAATTAGTTTGCAACTTAGCTGAATATAAAAACATCAATTATTGTTGAAAATATACAAAAAGGAACATAGACTTCTATCTATATTCCATATCATAATAAAATTGCAGAATTCAAAAATGATGGAATTTTAAAATATTGTGGAGAAAAAAACAGATTATAGAGTGCACCATATAATCAATTTAAGCAGACCTTTCAGCAGCAATCTTGAGAAACTCAAATCAGTATCTTCAGAGAGTGACAGTAGCTTAAATTTCTATATCAAACAAATATTTCTTTTATGAGCAAGGCTGAAATAAAGAATTTTTTAAAAGTATAAATGGAGATAAACCAAAGAAAAACATTAAAGGTAAAATGACATAAAGGAAATAGTCCCACATGGAAAGGCAGATATAAGAAATAAATTACAAGTAATTGGTAAATATGTGGTTAAATCAAATAAATGATTGTGTCAAACAATGTTAATTTGAAATTTAGGAAGAAAATAAATTTTGAAAAACTGATCACAAAATCATATACATCAGTTAAAATGATGAATAAATCATAATCAATTATTATTATGGTATGATTTGGAAAGTGAGCAATTATTTTCAACTTGTTAAGTTAATGAGTTTTAATTATAGGACACGCATGAAAATTTAAGGGCAAATAAAAATCTTTGGAATGCAAACATCAGTCTCCCTTTGAGCAAGGCTTGCAGAATTTCTGGTTGTATGCACTTTCAGATGCATCCATAGTTTTGCCTCATTTTAATGGGTTCTGCTTTGTGATTTCTTTGGAAAGAAAAGTATCATGAGAATTTGAAATCTATCAGTTGATTGCACATTTCTCATTCAGTCAAAACTTACTTAGAATTCCAAGTATACATTTATCAAAACTGTGCTTGAAGGGTTTGTAATGGGTGATTTAATTCTCTGATATTATATGTGATTGCAATCTGGAAGGCTGAATTCTTTTCGTGATGGCCAACCAGGCAGTAAGAAGGTTAACATAATTTGCAATGGTAATCTGTCCTCCATTTATATATTTCAATCAACACCTTCATCTATACGTTTCAATCAACCTTGAAATGTATCACTAAAACCATATCCAAAGTGCCTGTAAATCAGAAATCTTCATGAGAGAGGAGTTAGTTTTTTTCCTCTCTCATATCTGAGAGTCTAGGTCAAAATGTCAAGTACAGATTTCATGGCTAAAATAACATTATTGATTCCCAGGGATAAAGCAGGAATGCCTAAAGATTCTGTTTATAGTTCCCATAGGTCATTAAGATTACTTTGTATGCTATTAAAAATTAAATGGGTTTGGTCTTAGTCATACTGTAGCATACTTTGGAATTCCTTGTCTAGATGAAAAAAGGAAAAATCTTGGAGAGCCGAGTCAGTTTACTGTGTCCATTTCCCTTCAGTCAACAAGAAAGAGTTACTAAAAGCACTGTAGGCATGGGAATTTATTATGGAAATTAGACCACAGATGTAAGGAAGCAGCAGGTGATGTGAAAGTCTTTAATGAGACCTGGGCAATCACAGAAAAAACCACTAACTCTTTTATTGGAGAAGTTTGCGCAAGTAGATAAGTCAGCACTCAGGCCGGGTCCTAGGGCCACTACTCTAGGTCTGCCTTAATATCAGAGGAATAGATATGTGACAGAAAATTTTTGAAAAATGACCTACAGAATAGATTGTGCTGATTTTTGAGCAAATGGATAGTGGCAGTGGTACTCTCCATAACATGTGTCAGTTGTATGTCAGTCTGGGCCTGTATTTTAATTTAGATCTGCTTGATTTCAAAGAGTATTCTCTGAAAGTTGAATGGGGCAAAAGGCTTAAAGCTTGCTAAATTACTGATTCCCTCACTAATTATTTGTCAGTGAAACCCTTCAGAGATGGAAAAATAATGACCATCTCCAAGAAAGTAAATTCTGTGGATTTCAAAGGAAAATTTATGGAGGCCAAGGTACTCCAGACAAGAATACTAGTAACAAAGGAAGGAAAGTCCAAGAAAAGTGGTGACTTCATTCTTGCCCCACCCTGTCCCTCTTCCCCTAATCTCACTGCTTATCTCTCATCTTTCTGGCAATCTCTTGTCTTTCTGTCAAAACTACTTCTTCCCTCAGTCCTTCACTTCCTCAATCTTCTTTCTGTCTGCTCTCTCTCTCCCTCTCTCTCTCTCTGTCTTTCTCATTCTGTTTCTCTGTCTCTATCTCTGAATCTCTCTCTGTCTCTGTCTCTGTCTCTCTGTCTCTCTCTGTCTATATATATATATATATATATATATATATATATGGATATATCTGTGTATATAGGTATTAACATATATGTGTATATCCTGTTCATTCTGTTTTTCTTCGGAATCCTAATACAGGCACATTTCTAATTATGGATTTAAAAGATTCTATTGAGAAAACTACACAACCTATCCAAATATTTATTTGATTATTTCAACTAAATAGATTGTCCTCATCTATCATTTCGGAAAATCTAGCAATACTTTACTAACAAGAACCAAAGTATAAGAACTGTCCTGTGCATTATGAAGTCATTTGAATTACTTAACATACATTACAAGAGAATCTTAATTTACTTAATTTTCTCAAGTATACCAGACTAAGTCAGTCTAGGCCATGGTAATCAAATTCTTCTGAAGAATGTAGGAGAAATAGAAAGTACAACAGCATTAGTACTCAGAGAAATCAATGACCTTAATGGGTTCAGCTTAACATAAGTTTTTATAATATGCACAACTCATTGCTGCAGTTCAAATTAAAATCACTGCAATTTTTCTTGTTAATTGCTCACTGACACTCCACAGTGACATTGGCTACTTTGGCAGCAGCAGAAAGATTAAAGAATCAAGCAACTCAATAGCAGTGCAGGAATTGCAGAGGGTTAGTAAAATGGAAACCTAAATGTTCTTACTTGTGCAGTGTTGTGAAATCTATATTCTCTGCAAAGATTTGAACAGATGATTAAAGACCACATGATGTTGTGGACTAACACAAAAGGTGTCTTAACTTGAAATGCTGAATGAAATGGAACCAATAGCGTGCAATTATATCAACAAAATTATTCTTTAAAACATGTTTTACATTAAAAAATAAGTTGTACTCTTGGTACTGGTATATTTTGCTTGAAAATGTATTTAGATTCAACATACTTTTAGGAGCAAGTTGCGTATTTTTGCCTTGTTCTTGTGAAATATGTTAGTAATTGTCCCCAGGCTTTTGTTTTTGCTAAGATAGTCATTAATTTAGCAAATATGAGTTTTTACTATACAACAGATACAGATGGATTTAGCCATTTCTGTCTTCCGTTATCACAGTCAGTTTGGGGCAAGTAAAGCCATCTTCTCATCAGGCCAGTTTGGAATATGTTTGGAAAGGTGACGTATGGATGTCTACTTAAAAATAGTTCACGTAGTTCTTGTGCTTGTCTTTGTTGATCTTCTATCCTTTTCAAAGCCATTAGCGTCTAATAACTGACCAACTCTGATGAACCGGCTAATAATTTGAAACCACATCTTACAGAGAACAACAACTAAGCTTTCCTGTCCTATAAATTTTAGGAAAACTTAGCTATTCTAAACAATAGAGAAGAAAGAAAATTTTTTCTTAATTTAGTTATTAAGAGAACAAGCCGTTTATGTGAGGAGGAGTTTAGTAGTCAGCATGAACAGTCCCCTTAGTATAATGTGATTATGATACCAACCAAAGTTGTAGTTATTTGTTTTGAAACATAAAAAAGTGCAATAATATATTGGGAGTCTAGGTTTCTTCACAATAGTGGCCAGAGAAAAGTCTACCTAGAGAAGCAAAGCCAGGCTTCAAAGGCAAACCACACAGGAATTACAAAATTGACCCTTGGCATTTTCAGTATTTAGTGATACTTCAAAATATCCTGCAATGGCATGAGACAGGAAGCCAAGGTACAGACTATTTTAGTGACAAGAGGTCTAATATTGTCTTGAAATCCTAAACTCTTTCCTGATAGGCAAAATTCAATTCCCAGATATACTTTTCTTGTCTGTATTTTAAACACCTTGAATTAGTTATGAACATTAAAAACAGAGAGCTTTGACTTTGAAATTCAAAAAAATGGTAATTTTCAATTTATTTCAAAAGATATGACCTAGTGCTCATCCCCGCAGCACCCATTCTGACAATTCTGATCAGTCGCAGTGTTCCAAAATAGGCACCAGGCGCTTTTCTCTGATATCACCTACCTAGATCCTCTAGCCAGAGTGGATTGTGATCCCTTCTTTAGTGTTCATATTTCGTATTCCCCATGTAAACACTTTACTTATGAAGGAAAATAATTTTCCTAAAATTGTGGAAATTAATACTGATGTACTTGACTGTCATATCGCCTGCTTTCTTTGTTTTATTAAAAACATTATACTATTCAAGGTGACTGTGGCTCGGTTTTAGGGTAGAAAAAACAAAACCGTTAAATCCTTACTCAAACCTTGTAAAACGTGTTTCTTCATGTCTCACACTGTGCTCCAAAATTATGTAAGCAGAAATCTACTGGGAATTTTTAGGAAACTTTTGTGAGCTCCTTGTATCTGAACCCCTCTTCCTACATAAAGTACTAAGGCAAAACACTATTAGTGCTGGACATCATGCCTTGCACATTTGGATGTGAGATGCAGTAAAACAGGGTAAGTTGTGTGTGTGTCTGTGTGTGTGTGTGCATGTGTATGTGTGAATTGTGTTTAATAATATATTTTAGTTTCCTTTGACCATCTCAGATAACAGGCAGGATACTATTAAATGTGTGCTGTATTGACGTCTTGATGAGTTTTGTAATATCCTTAGATCCTTTGAATGAGTCATGTATTCGAATAATTTAGTTTGGAAAGGATAGAGCATTTTTAAATGTATACTGAGAAAACTGACTATCCTGAGCCTCACTTTCTTTCTCTGTAAGTGTAAATGTTGAATTGTGTCATTATTAAGTTCTTTCAAAAATCAGCACTTGCTGAAGTCTAAAATTACTTGCTAACGTAGTGTGGCTTTCCTGTCAGTGGGTGCTCTATGCCTTACTATCACGTTGGGAACTCCTGAATTTGGGGAACGATTACATTTCAGCATTGAATTTCTCCTTTCCTGGAGACAAAAACATTGAAACCACAGTAGGATTTGACAAAACCAGTGAAGACATTTTTCACTTCTATTCTGTAATCGAAAGGAAGCACTTGTTTTATGCTGCTACTTTAGTCTACACAATCACACAGAGAGCATCTAGTTGGCTAAGAAAGGAAAAAGTAATTTTCTCACTTGGGACAAAAAGAACTCTCTACCAGAATTACAATAATGAAAATGCTTGGCTAATCTTATATTTAGAAGTAATGCCTCATATTCATTGTCAAAAAGTCTTAATGATAGAATGAGACAATAGAAAGATTTAATGGGAGCTGGAGGAAATGGCCATGATTGGTGTATTGGGTCAGTGTTGCACAACATACAAAATTTCAGTTATGTAAGAAGAATAAATTAAAGAGATCTGTTATGCAACATGGTATTTTAATAGTAATATATATTATTTCTTTCAAAATTGCTAACAGAATAGATTTTACCTAGTCTCACTATAAAAATGATAAGTATGTAAACTAACCCATATGTTAATTCTCTCAAGTTTGCCACTCCACAATGTAAATATGTGTCAAAACATCATATTAAATATGGAAAGAATGTATAATTTTTATGCAGCAGTTAAAAGTAATCCTAAAGAACTCAATGTGGTCTAATGTGTGCTAAGTAATTTATATCAAGCACATGAAAGGGAGTGGGGTAATACAGCCTATGAGACCAAAGGGAGAGAGGAGCAGCTATGGACCCATTTGAGGAGCAGAGTCCAGCCCAGTTGGGAAGCAAAGGAGCCATTGAAATGCTATGAAAGATCCTCACCATTCACCTCTGCTCCCTCAGCTCTTTCATAGGTAGAAGAGGTCATGACTGAGTGGATTAATGGAGCAGAGACAGCTAACTGGAACTCAAAGCAATAATTGAGATTAGGTAGAGAAACTGGCAAGGTGGGTCCTGATAGAAGTGAGTCCAATTTATAATTGTACTCCTAAAAATGTGTTTTTCCAGCATGAAGTTTATTAAAATGTTCAATGATATGGAGTGAACAGAGCATGCACATAGAGTAACACCAAGAATGAAAGTATTAATGGCAGAAAATAATGTATCTTTCTTATCACAATTAGTGTTTATAATTGGCCCAAATGACTGGGCCAAATGTTCCATGTAAGGGAATGAGTTACTGTTAACTTACTCTGAGTCCATTAACAATCAAAGTGATTATAATGGATTTTGATGGAATTAAGTGAAAGTGAACAATTAAATAAAAATAAGTGCTTATTATGTATAATATTATATCCAATGATTAATTTTAAATTCAGAAAACATTTTAGAAAAGACGTTAAATTTCACTATCTTCACAATTTTTTTTATTTTAATCTTTATTTTTCTTTCAAAATGTTCTCTAGAAAGGTACACAATTTTTTGAGGAATCTATTGGTCAGTGTTCTCTTAATTTTTTTTCTTTTATATTACATTGCAGAATAAAAGTAACTTTTAGACTCTTTACAAAACAATCTTTGGAATTAATAGTGTTCTGTTTTCAAATAATGGACAGGATGAGATTGAATATTAGTTTTCCTTATCATGTGGCTTTCCAAATTCATGAACTCTATTTTTAGCCCCTACACTATATAATTAGAATGATATAATTTAGCACATACCTTCAGAGTATAGACTTTCTTGTTTTTGCCACAAAAATTCAAAATAGTGACAAAATGAACTTGTTACTGTTCTTCCTCACACTTCTTTTGCTTTTATTTAGATTCCAATGAGCCACCAGGCTCTCTGTTTACTTTAAGACTTCCAAAAGGGGCTGGGTGCCATTAAGTGTATCTTGACCTACAGTAGCCTAGCATATGCTCCAGCCTGGAAAGAACTGTGATATACACTTGTGCTCACAGTCTGTCATGTGTGTCAACTTGAACTTGGGGACAGAAAACAGAGACTAAACACGTATGATATTCTTCTTTGGCTGATGCTATGTTGGTTTCTGTATTAAGAATGGTACTCCCTTTTTTTGATGGAATACCATAAGAACATATTTTGCATTAACAAATGTTAGCCAGACAGAATTTTATTCATTGTGGTATTTTAGACCTTATTAGATCATTTTAAAGTTATTTTAATCACTTCACTTTGAATTCTCATGCTGCGGAAAGACTTCCTAGTTCGTGTGATAATCTTAGGACAATTTCATTTTTTAGGTTTTTACTAAGTAATTTTTCTGATATAAAAACTTCACATTTTCCTAATCTTGAAAATTGCTATCAAGATAAAGGCACCGCATACTGGCATGGGAGCAAGAGCAAGGTTTAATGCACTTGGCATCTCTGCTGATTTAATCTCGATTGTCATGTAGACTGGAATGAGACAGTGTTGGAAAGGTGACTGGATTGGGAAGACACAGACCTCCCTCGTCAGTGGGTTGATGCATTAATGAGTGTGTCGCTGATGCAGTATTGAGAGGTGGAGCCTACTGGAGAAAGTGTATCATATGAGAATGACCTCCTCTCCATCTCTTTCCAGTCCCCTTTGCTTCCTGAATACCTTGATTTGTGTAGCTTTATTCTATCATTTCTTCCACTATGATGTCTCTTTCTCAGAGTCACCCAACCATGGACTAAAACGTCTGAAATCATGAACCAAAATAGACTTCATTAAATTCTTGGTGTCCCGTATTTTGTCCCAGAAAACTGAGCAATACAACATCTAGTGAGGATAACTTTAACATTTTCAGAGAGTGAATTGTTAAAGTATAACCCTTATTATGATTACAATTTCTCTTTATTTTAATTAAATATACATTTACTGCAAAAGTGACTTGTCCTGTCTCATACAATGGCTTTCAGTGGTCTGAAGAACTATTTCTCAGGGACCTAACAAAATCTGCTTAGTCATTTCACATTTTGGTCCCAATTCAACCCTCAGGCTTCACCTGGCCTCTTCTCTCCACCCTACTTCTTGTTGTGGCAATGCTGAGCTCTCTTTTTTTCACACATACCCTATTCCTTCAGGTGCTTACATTTTTGCTGTGATCCTTCTCTCCTAGCAGCATTGAAGTAAAAGGAGAAGGAGGAGCACAAGAATGATGGGAATTGGGAAAACAAAAAAGAAGAAGAAAGAGAAACAAGAGGGAAAAAATGAGAAAAAATAAAGAGGGGAGGTTGGAGACAGGAAAAAAGATTAATTTCTAATACATAAATCAAGCATGATTTACATAAATCTTTACCAAATTTTGATGGAAATCCCCATTCCACCATACCCTGTACTTGCAAGATACTGTATACTAAAATTCCTATTTTAGTATACAGTATCTTGCAATACATTTTTTATTCCTTATGGGTTAGAAATGCTGGGGAATGGTCAGAGTCTTTTCTTCCTCTAGATCCTCATCACATACTAATACTTCATGTAAAGATTTTTTGACTGAAAATAGAATGGAGATTATAATTTCATTAAAAGAGACACAGCAAAACAAAGGATGCATAGATTTTCTTAACCTTATTTGTGTGCCATATATACATATATATGTGTACCATATATGTGTGTGTGTGTGTGTATTAGACTAAGTGATAAATTATAAGAAAAATTATTGAATCTGAAAATGAAGCATGGGGAATTATATTACAAATTTCCTAAGAATAGAGCTGGAGCCTTTTATGTTTCTGCCCTGTATGATCTTCTGAGATTTTTCATTTAAGTAAAAAGTTAGTTTGTATTAACCAATTAGAAGAAAAGTATTTTCATTTTCAAGGCAAACAGGTTGTGAGAGACAGAGAAGCTCTGTGACTGTTTGCAATGGCTTAAACCTCAAATATATAAAACAAATAAGTAAATAAAATGAGACATGTCTATGAGGTAATACAATGCTGCCTGTCAAGATTAAGACAGACAAACCAACAACTTTGATCCTATTATATAAGGATTGGCCGATGAGAATGATGCTTTGGTTTTCTCTATGTAGTCTCTGTACTCCATTATACTGAAATACTGAAATATTAACTTCGAAGTTAATAAGTAAATATCTCTCATGGTTGAACAAACATTTTAACATTAACATTGTGAAATTTTATTCCTCCTAATGACATATATGGACAAACTTGATTCTTCAAACTGTCAGAATAAAACTGAATTCTTTGATTCTTTTACCTGTGTAAACAATGATTCCTCTGGAACACATCACTACAATAATATCTGTGGTTTAACATTGTCTCCTAAGTTTCAGTCATTTGTGGAGTCAAATGCAGAACACATAATAATCTCACTTGTAATGTAGGACAATTTAATTTTTATCATTAACTCCTGGTTTTATCAGTTTAATATACACCTAGGTAGTAAAAATAGCTAATATTAACTGAGTATATAGTACATACCAAGCATACTTCCAAGGTTTTTTTTTTTTTAAATAATGGGTTGAGTTAGGCTAATATATGTAAGATTATTTTATCTATTTTAAAGATGGGGAAGCTGTGAACCAAAGAATTATGAGAGTTGTTTGTTAAACCCATTACAGTAGGATGGCAATAGATATTGTTTTTTCATGTATTCACGTGTTAGACTGAGTTCTCTAAATAAAAAGAAATACAGCCAGAAACAGTCAGGAAAATGGTGGAAGTTCCATCTTAGTGCAAATACAAAAGCAGCAGATGCCTGGTGCACCATTTTCTGGCAGCCAAGCAAAGAGAGTGAATTCTCTCAGACCACATTTTGTTTCCTTTACGTGTTTCCATGGATTTGTTGATGTTCACTGCATTGGGAGGGCAACGTGCTTCACTCAGCCTGTTGAGTTAATTTTTATTTTATCCAGAAATACCCTTTCAGGTGACTCCACATACCAATTAAGTTTGGCCAAATAACTGGGCAGCTTATAGCTCCATCAGATGGCATATAATGTTAAGCATTGTAATTCACAAAGGAGAAAAATATTGGTGAGAGCATTTAGAATAAATTCTTAAAGCAAAAATTATGTTTTATAAGAAACACAAAGAAAAAGGCCAAGCAAAAATGAGAACAGAATCTGACTCACACTTCATACACAGTGAAAAATTATTCAGTAAATAATTGAGATTATCAGCTAATAAGAGGTGGGTACACTAAATTCAAAATTTTGTATGTGGCTATTGAAAGAACAAAGTACCAAATGATGGAGGAAAATTAGTACAAACAGAATGCCATCAAAGGGCCTGTTGATATGATTTAGGTTGTTTGGCATAACTGTAAATATGAGTACAGACTTAAGAATTCATACAAAGATAAAGGAACATTTGCCTAAATAAAGTTGAAAAAGTAATTTTAAAATATTTTGAAGTGATAAATGACTATACAGGAAAATATCAAAGTTCACCTCCTCATATTTTACCCAATTTTAATTCATCCTCATTATATAAATAGCTTAAAAAAAAAAAACAGTCCTTTCCAATTCTTTAACATGTACCTAAATGAAATTCAGAGTCCTCTGAATCCCATTAAAGGTTTTTAAAGTTTTCCTTGCTTGTAATCTCCAGCCTCATCCTTACAAAAACTAAATTTTATCTTCAGTTTACTACTCATTACTCTCCAATGCAGATGCCCTTTAATTGTATGTCCTCTCTTACCTAGACATCCCAAAATCCTGTCTTCCAATTGGTAGGATATGTTCCTTCCAAATGCAAGTTTATGCTGATGACAATAGAGATGAGAATCCCACAGGGAAGCAAAGGAGAATAATGATTATATTAGTCTTTTACTGATTATCTGTTTTGTCCAAACCCTGTAGATTGTGACATAACTGCACAGTTCAACAATTCTTACGTCAAATCCAGTTTCTTTTCTTGACATTTAGAATGTAGAAATCATGGCTTGCAGAGGTTAAATGATTTGTCCATAGTCACACAGTTAATAATAATTCTTTTAATTTTATCCAAATACCAAACTTTCTTTGTGAACTGTTAAAATTGATCTTTCTGAGAATCTTTTTATTATTAATAAAATTTTTAAAACTCATAAAGCCATCTACTATGATCTCTTCATATTTTTTCTAATTATAACAGAGTTACTTATGTATCAGTCCACTAAATTTAATTTTGAATTCCTTTAATCTAAGTACAAATTGTACCCATCTTCGCTCCTCCATTACCTGCACTGTTAGTTATATTTTATCATTTTACACTTTGTTAATTTGAACAAATATACAAAATTCTGAACATACTTAAGTAAAGGCAACAAACTTAATGGTTCTAATAAGAAATTGAAGCAGATTTCTTTTGCCATGTTGAAAATTAGTAGGGGTAAAGCTGTTAGAATTCTCTTACTGGACTGTAAATGGGTATATATATTGAGGAGAAAACATGTATAAAATGTAATTAGTTTTCTTAGTAGTTATGAAAGTCTTTGAAACAAAATTGCCAAAGATGTAAAAACAGAAAAATCAAAAGCTCAATCAAGAATATATAACAGTTTTCAATAGCCCAGTATCAGCTACTGATATAAAAAATGTGATTAAAAGCTGACTGACAAAGAGAAGCCCAGGTCCTGATGGATTCACAGCTGAATTCTATAAGAAATTTAGAGAAGATTTAATGCCAATACTCCTTAAACTTTTCAGTGAAATTAAAATAGAAGCATTCCTCCTTAACTTATTCTTGGAGGCAAGTATGACTCTGATACCAAAACCAGAGAAAGATCCAACCAAAAAGAACTATAGACCAATCTCAGTAATGAACATTGATGCAGATTCTCAGTAAAATATTTGCAAATAGAACGCAGCAAATCATCAAGAAAATTATACACTATGACCAAGTGGGATTTATTCCAAGAATGTAGAGATGTTTCAACATATGCAAATCAGTAAATGTAATATACCACATCAACATAGCCAAAAATAAAAGTCACATGATCATCTAAATAGGCACAGGAAAAGCTTTTGGTAAAGTCCAACACCTGTTTTTGGTAAAAACCCTACAGAAACTCAGAATAGATGGTATGTACCTCAATCTCATAAAGACTATTTATGACAAACCAACAGCCAACAGTATACTAAATGGACAAAAACTGAAAGCCTTCACTCTAAAATCAGGCACAAGAGAAGGATGTCCACTATCACCACTCCTATTCAATATAGTTCTAGAAATACTACCCAGAGCAATCAGACAAGAGGGAGAATAGAATAGAATAGAATAGAATAGAATAGAATAGAATAGAATAGGCAATTCTGTACAACAAAGGCAAGACATGAGGCATCTCAAACCTGACTTGAAAATATACTACAAGGCCACAGTAATAAAATCAGCATGGTTCTGGCAAAGAAATAGACCTGAGGATCAATGGAACAGATTAGAAGATACAAACACTACTACAAAGACACTCAGCCACCTTATATTTGACAAAGGGGCTAAACATGTTCACTGGAAAAAAGATAGCCTCTTTAATAAATGGTGTTGGAAAAATTGGCTCTCCACATAATTGAAAACAGACCCATGCCTGTCACCATATACTAAACTAAAGTCAAAATGGGTCAAGGATCTAAGTATTAAAATAGAAACACTAACTCTACTGGAGGACAAGGTAGGTAGAAATCTTGGAGACATAGGGGTAGGGAGAGAATTCATGAATATAATGCAAACCACATGGGAAATATTTTAGAGAATCAACAACTGGGATCTCATATTACTAAAAAGTTTCTGCACTTCAAAAGAAATCTCCAACAGAGTGAAAAGAAAACCCACAGAACTGGAAATAATTTTAGTCAACAATCCCTCAGACAAAGGACTTATATCCAGAACATATAAAGAATTGAAAAACATCAAAATCCCCAAATACAAAGACCCTCTCCAAAAATGGGCATCAGAGATGAACACACAGTTCTCAGATGAAGATATACAAATGGAAAATAAATATATGAAGAAATGTTCACCATCACTGGTCATTCGAGAAATGCAAATTAAAACAGCATTGAGATTTCATCTAATCCTGGAAAGAATGGCTGCCATCAAGAAAACAACTGATAACAAATGTTATCAAGACTGCAGGGGGGAAGGAGAGGAACACTGCTTCACTGTTGGTGGGAGTGCAGACTGGTGCAACCACTGTGGAAATCAGTATGGAGATTCCTCAAAAAATCAGGATTGGAAGTTCCATTTAATCCAGCTATTACCCCTCCTGGGCATTTTCCCAGAAAAATTGTAAAGGTCGGGTCACAGTGATGTATGTGCACCCATGTTCATAGCAGCACAATTTGTGATAGCTAAATCTTGGAAACAACCAAAATGCCTGTCAACTGCAGAGTAGATGAAAAAAAAAAGTGGTATTTTCATACAATGGAATACTATTCAACTATAAAAAAGAATCATCATGAGGCCTTTTTGGGTAAATGGAGGCAACTTGAGAATATCCTCATAAGTGAAATAAACAAGACTCACATTAGTAAATATCACATTGTCTCTCTAGTGTAAGAAATAATAAAAACTGACAGAGTAATGGGATCCAAAAAGTATAATTGATATTGTAAAAGTGAAAGGGTAGGAAAGTGCTCTAAAGGGTATAATGGTATGTATAGTGTGTAAGATAGATGATCATATTACTGAATTTCTGTTGGATCATTGAACAGAAGGGTTTTCACTGACAATATTTGAATGTCTAGCTACTTTTTGTACTTTGATTTTGTGACTTTGGCAACTATTTTCAAGCTGACAATGTGTACTGTATCAACTAGCAATTTTAGGATGCTATTTTTTAAATTCTGTGTTCTACCTTTTTTTCTGTTTTTCTATTTTTTAATTTTCTTTTCTTTCTTTCTTTAAAAAAAGATAATAATACGTAATATAACAACCATTGGTAAATTTCTTTCACTCTGATTTGAAAACCCATATTGTTATTGTTTTGGGTTTGTTGTTGTTGTTGTTTGTCTCTTTTGCTTTTTGTTTTTCTTTTCTGACTTCTTTTTTCTTTTCAAAATAAAAATTCAACAAAAAAAAATCAAGAAATATGCCAAACTGACACTATAGTTTCCAAGTAAACAAAACAACTCATACAGCATTATTTAAAGTTGCAATTATTCTGGCATCAGTCACATAAAGCATGATAGCTAAGTGATATGCCTTAAAAATGTTATCATGAGAAAACACAGTGTGCTTTTTCCTACATCATTTTTTAAATGAGCCCCTTGTGTAATTGCCCATTAAGGGGCAGGATAGTGGTTTTATTGTTTATAGACCAATCAATATCTTTCAATCTTAGGGAGTAACCTCTTTGTCAACATTAAGACAGCAGAGGGCAAAGGAGGTGCAATAAATGGTAGCATTACAGAGCAAAGGAGCTGGTAGATCATTAGAGTAATTAGCAGGGATAGACAGAGCTGTCTCCCAACGTCAGTCTCTGAAACTCTGACCTTTAGAGGATTTCTAAACAAAATTCAGCTTGGGTTTTCTAATTTTAAAAACTCTAAATTTATTCTCTGGTTTCTCTTGTCTTTTCTGGATATCTTCACAAGTTATCCCTCTAAGTGCAGACTTTGAGAGAATTAATGTTGTTTTTATTTGAGAGAATTAATGTTGTTTTTATTTTATCACTTAGACTTTTACATAAATGCATTTAACTGGAGATAGGAGTGGGTCAAAGTTTAGATTTCAGCACTGCACACAATAATGCATGTATTATTTTAAAGTAATATTTATAGTTTTCTCATACTTGTTAAGTATCCTTATATGTAGGTATTTGGCCAAGGAAGCACAATTGAAAGTTCTAATTAATATTCTAAGGTTCAGATTTCAAAAATACAGAAAGATCCAATACTCCCTAAAATGTGTAGTCTTATGTTATATATCTTTAAAAACTGTTATAAACAGTACATTATCAAAATACAATTATTTTTAAGCATCATATGATGTTCAGAAAGTGTGTTAGAATTGAATGGTGTAAGAGTTAAATAGCACAAATTTGATATCTGAGAAGACCACAAATTGTGCTTTTCTCCATCTATTGTGTTTATTTGCATTTTCTGTGTCCTAACCTGTTTTCTAGTTCATGTTTGTTCAGATATTCAGAGGTATGTCACCATAATATACTCTTTCATTTTTATTCCTTTCATAACACAAATTCCTAAGGGAAGACTGGGAAAGGAACTAGAAGTTGAGTTTTTAAGATTGGTTGTATTAAATACTATAAGAAAATAGACTCAGGAGTGAAGAATAGAACGATGGTTGCCAGAGATTGAGACAATGGAGATGCGGAAATGGAAGATTACTTCTCGGTGAGAATAGGCCTTCTGATGCAGAAGATTAAGTATATTCTAGAGACCTGCTGCACAACGTAGTACCTGTGGTTAATAAAATGTTGACTGTGTATTTTAAAACATGTGAAAAGAGTAGATTTCATGTTGTGTTCTTACTATATGACATGCACACAGATTTTTACAGATGATGAATATGTTGGGTGCCTTGGTGATATGTTAATGTCTGCATTCATTACAATAAATATGAGAAGTTCTATATTAATTATTCCTCAATAAGGCTAAAAGTCATGTGGGAAAATCAAATTGTGACAACAGACATATGGTAAAAAATTGTTCATACCTTGCCTTGCTTTTTATTAGTTATATAGTAGTTGGTTATAAAAATAAATAATAATCAATTATTTGGAGATTTTAAAAAAGGGAAATTGATTTCTCAATATTAATAATGAATCTGCATATGTGAAGATAATCCTCTTAAATCATCAATAGAGAATATGTATATATTACCCTTTCTTCTTTCAACCTTTAAAAGGTTGTGATATCTAAGTGACCATATTATTTTAATGTAATAAAACTAACAATATTTCATGTGACAGTCTTCCAAGAGAAACTATATGAGGTGTTCCTTTTGGAAAGAATTCACCTATCCTGGCTTAGTCTGAAGTGCTTAGAAAAACATAATCCAATGCTCATCATGGTTTATATGTGTTCTCAAAGTTTAGTAATGGTAAAAATAATTGAAAAATTTGGCTATCACTGCTTATAATGAACTTAACTGATATGCATTTAAGGAGCTTTCTTTTTGCTCCATTAGTATCTTTTTTCTTAATTCTAAATAATGTTCTTGAATTTTACCTATTCTCTTGACCTTTCTTTGCCCTAATTTCTTTCTCTAATTCATCTAGGTCACCTTGACACTACGATTTTATTGTGGATGAATTAGATATTTGAAAATGTCTCTTTCTCAGTTTGGCAGCGAACATTAGTTATGGCTTGCTATATTTCACTTGCCAAAGTATTAATATTGTCCATAATTTATGACTGATAGTAGGTACTGGTTGTTATCAATCACCAAGGGAGTAACTGATGCTGATTGAATCAAATAAATCTGATGTTTGCAAAGCCACAACCTTGGCTGTTAAACTTAGGTGCAACAAATCTATTAGAGCTATAGAAACTGAATCTTAATGATAAAAATGTAGGTAGATTCTCTCTGATTTAGAAAAATAATAATATCTTTGTGCTTAATAATCCTTTGCATGGGATAAGCTAATGCTTCCCCAAAAAATCATTGCTTATCTCTCTTCTGTGGAATCACAGAATAATTGTACATTTCCGGGGATAATGATGTTGAAAGAAAGCTGTTCAGCTTCCCTTTTTATCAGTGAACTTCATCAATGTGAGACCCACAAAAGTAAACTGTTCCAAGTTCTACAGTGAACCTTTTGCAGACATACAGCCAGCACTCTGTCTCCCTATTCATTCATTATTCCACTTGCCACAAAATGTTTTGTCTGGTTTTTTGTATACCAAAAATGATAAAAAATTCATTTAAAATTGAATCTACTTTCAATTAGCTTCAAAATTAAAACCAATGTTACCTTATATATGTCTGTGAAAAGCTGCAATTCAGTCAAGCTTTTCAAGCTGCATTAAAATATGAGAAGTAAAATTTACTCAGTTGTTTTGATTTAGCCAGAAATGAGTGGCTTGATTTAGACAGTTTTCTCTCCCAAATGAATGTGAATTTGTATTAACTGAGTGCTTTCTCAGGATGCATTAAACATACATTGATTTTAATATTTGTTTTGAGATATATTTTCATATGTCTAATATACTGAGAAATTTTGAAAGACTTTGAGTGTTTATTTGACCCATAAAATTCAATCAATACCTATTTCAAAGAAAAAAATCATCAAATTTTCCTTCATTTTTCAGTTCCACTAGCCCAGGGAAAACTACTTTTTATTTTGACTTTTTATTAATTAACTATATTCTAAGTGCTAAAAGCAATGAATCATTTTTAAAATTTATCTTTTTTACATGCCATCATTTCAAGATTTAGCATTTTGTGCTCATAAATACTCCACAAACTGATAAATCATGATGTCATTCAAGGTTATAAATCCATGGTATGGGTTAATTTTTAAAAATTTACTAAAATTTTATAATGGCTTTTAATTTATTGGTGGCTTGCTGTGTAGTCAGTCAGCATGCTGGGCATTTTTCATGTACTGTTTTCAACATTCAGCTGAGAAATGCTGAAAATCATCTAATTAAAATCTCTCTGTTGTCAGAATGAGAAACTGAGACTCTGCAAATGTAAGCATGGTGCCAAAGTTTCAAATGATGGAGGAATGAAAGGGGTACTTTTAATTTTCTTGGCCTGTAGATTCTGAATCTTGGTTTTGCTTCTTCACTGTGTGATTTTGCAGATCTGAGAATTTAAATATTGTAAGTTTGGACTTTCAGGCAGAATTAGTTGATTGGAATAATTAGCCTGATGAAAATCCATTTCAGTGTACAGTGCAGTCATTTTTAAATATCAGGGTTCATTTTTATGGCAAATATTTTAATGCCAAAGCTTATTTCCTGTTCACATGGTTTGAAATAGAATCTAAAGGCCAAGAAAAAGATACATACTATGAGAAATATATTAAAATAAAATAAATAGCCACGAAATCTCTCAGAGGGAGACTATTAGCAAGAGGAGGGGAACAAGGGGAAGGAGAGGAAGGGAAGTGATAGGGGAGGTTTGTATGAGTAAAATGTTATATGCATGTATGAAAATGCGTATAACATTTGATAAACTAACATCAGTAGTATAGTTATCTATCTAGCATACATATAGATACATACATTCGTATATGTTTACCGACACAATGCAACTTTTCCTTTTTTTCCTTTCCCCATCCCAGTAGTTCTTTTGAGCACTTTCTTTCCCTTTTGTTGTTACAATATCTATTGTATATTTTGGATTTTATTACTCTTTCAAATTTT
>PVLA01012774.1:0-41702 GCA_004027455.1 Hydrochoerus hydrochaeris | reverse complement strand
CAAGTTTTCCTGGGTCTCTTATATTTTTATTTTTGCTTCTCTTAGAATAGTGGAAGGAGGGTGTTACCTGAATTTCATGGGGATAGAGGAAGACTGATCTGTCAGCCCCAGTTGTGTAATTTGTACTACTATTATAGTTTTATATTTTTTAAATCTTTAAAAAATTAAAATTGTGATTAAACCAAGTCAACTAAGACAGAAAAAATTGATGAGAAATAGACAAAAGTGTAAAATATAATTTTGTACTCTTCCTATGACTCTATGGTTTGTAAAATCTGTGGAAATCTATGGAGTTAATTCTATCTGACTTTTCAAGACTAATGTTTCTGCTGTTTTTAAGGGTTGTGTTGCACAGTGGAGTGCTATGAAGATAAGACTTTTAAGAATATTAGATATTTTTAATACGCTTGTAGCCCACCAAAAAGTTCTTAATAATGTTGGGATCTGACTAAGCTTTATACTCATACAACATCCAGCTTGGAGAAAAGATACTATCTTTTTATTCTAAATGATCAAATTAACTTTCCAATCCTGCCCAGAGATCAGCTGTGGGAGGAATTAGGCCTCTTGTCTTAGTTCTCAGTTGCTTTCTTTCCTGTACCCTCACTGTGGCCAATGAGAAGAAATCACGTGATAACCTTAGATCAAGCAGGTAGCCACCGTTGATCTGGGAAGGAGTAGATTCAAAGTCAAAGCTCGGTGGCTACTGAGTAGGGTGAGAGCACAAAGTAGAGAACGTGCTAGGACACAACCTGGCAAGGCAGATATGGTTAGCCCTTTAGTGTGGAATAGGACACTGAGGCACAGGTCAATGTCAAATTATCAGGCCAAGATTTTGATCTTAGGCGCACTGTCCTTAGCTTATTTTCTACTCTCTTGCAATAGGATGAAGACTTAACCTAACCTTGTAATGAAAACACGACGAAAACACAGACAAAAATAACAAGTTGAATAGGCTCTTACCTTCAAAGAGAAAAACACATAGAAAAAGGCACCATGGGTTGGAGTTTTTCAGACAATATTTGACTTCTATGCAAATTGCCTAGTTCAGGCCCTTCCATTACTCCAGAGATAGAAACTCACCGGTAGATTGCAAAATCTGTGCCATGAGAACACTTTCGCAGGTTCACTATCCCATTGTGACTCTTTCCAGAGCAGCTCAGACTAAACCAAAGATAACAAATTCCCATGAAAACCTAACTAAAAGGTCACAGAAAGGAGAGGCAGAACTCATTAATTTTTTTTCCCAGGGCCTGAGGGTTCATTCTTTAAAATCTGTGCCACATTGGCAAGTGCAGTTTGCATGATGATTTTCTTTTGTATTAAAGCACACCCACTCTGCTTTGCAATACGCTGGTGCCTGCCTGCCCTTTGGCTCCATGCCCTGGGCTTAGCTAAAGCAGCCTTGTAAATTCAAGAATCCATTGTGTGTGTGTGTGTGTGTGTGTGTATTCTCCAGTGTGGACCTGCCTCATGACAGCATCTACTCCTTAAATAATCTTACAGTGCTTAATTCTGATTTGAGCCAAAAATAAGGTGAAACAATAACACCCATAACAAACGGTTATATTCTGTTACTTTACAAATGGTTACTCCTTGTAAACTGGACATATCAGTTTCTGTAATGCTCACACTATACCCCTCTCCCCCAAAAAAGGCAGAAAGGAAAAAGACAGAAAATGATCAGTTCTGATGTTTACCAGTGAATCCAGCTGCTGATATAAGACAGAAAACATGGAAGGGATACATATGCAGGCTGTATTCAGCTTTCGCTTCCTGCTTTCTATTAATAAACAAAATAAGTTGATGAGGAAGAGAAGAGTTAGAAGGAAGTTAAGCAGCGTGAATTCCTCCCCAAGTTCCACTTCTTATTATTCATTTCCATAGGTTTGAGAGGCAGAATAGAAGCAAAACTTGCAGCAATCTTTCAGCAATATATATCATGGAAAGGAGCAAAAAATGCTGCTTTAAATTTTTCTCTCTGGGAATAATCTTTCTAGTTAAAATAAAATCTCACTACTTGTTATATATAAATATCTATGTGCTTACAAGGTCTTTGTGTGTTAAGGGTAGGTGGAACAAGTCACTCAAAATTAACTTGGCTTAATCACAATTCTAATTTTTTAAGGATTTAAAAAATATAAAACTATAATAGCGGTACAAACTATTTGTGCTTTCTATAATATACACAAAAACATGAAATTAAAAAGGATGGGGTAAAGATGAAATAAGATGTTTTTAGGAAATGTTATTCTATTTATTTGTGCTGCAGGAAAGCTTACAAATTTTACTATAATTTGTACTTACAATGTAGTTAAATATACATCATCATGAAAATCTTGATGTGAAACTTTGTAGTAGGGTTATTTGCCAGTCTGATTGTTAAGTTCTGTTTGTTGAGACACTGTTTATCTGTCTAATGACTGTTATTATTGGAAAAGTCAAGCAGTAAAAATTCATGGATTCAAGTGGTCAGAATTCACATTTCCTGCATTTGAAAAATCTTGAAACTTACATTTCAGTCTAACTCACTAGAAATAAGAAAATTTTTGTGGAATTTGGCTAGGTTTTGAGTTTCTCTGATATTATTCAGTTCTTCTTTCAAGTTATAAAATGCTATAATTTCATATTTTTATAAAATGTGCTCAAATTCACTCACAGTAATTCATTTAGAATTTTGTCATAAATTAAAAATTAGAATTTTTAATTTCAAAAGACTGACAGGAATTTTTATAGGTCATGCTCTGGTCTTAAAGACAAAAATTATCTAAAGAAGGACATTTTTACAATTATCACTTTTCGAAATGATCTCTCCAAATCAGGGGGTATTTTTGAGAAGAAAATGTGTGGTAACTCATCATTAAAATGTGGGAAATTTAGAGTACTTATTTTTTAACAATGAAAAGTTCTTAAAGTATATTCTTATAAAATATTGAAGTAATCCTTGAGTATGAAAGATTTCTTTTCATAATATCTGCTTTTGGAAATATTTTGAGGTAGTCTACATGTATACTTTCAAACCTGCTGATGTATTACAAAGGATTAATGATGTCCCTACCCATCCAGGTAGAATTCCTCTTGTTTTCTTCAGTATGTAGGGTGGGTCCATTTGCCAAATATGGTTAAGGATAGCTCCTATTTTCTTCCTGAACTTCAGTTAAATCCTCTGTGTACCTCGAAATGTACATAGTCCATTTACTTTGAATTTTAAATTTCATGCTAACTTGATTTACATGAAATAATACAGAATAGTGCTGTATATCTTCAATGTAATTTTCTTCCATGTAATGATAATATCCTATAAAAAATAGCACAGTTGCCAAAACTAAGAGAAATACAATATTATCAGCTAAATAAAAAATTATATATAGCATTCATAAGCTATTTTACTGTTGTTCTTTTTCTGTTCCAGGATCCAGACCATGAATCATTTTATTTAATAGTCATGTCATGTCTATTCTGATCTAAGACAGCTTCTTTTAGATATTTATTTTAAATGATTCTGAAAAAATTTGAAGGGATATGATCAGATATTGGGAAGATGGTTCTGTGATTTGAGTTTGTTTCATGGTTTCTTTTTAGTTTTGAGAATATCACATAGGTAAGTTGTCCTTTTCACAGGTCATTACACATAATATCACTTTAACTTATCATTAATTGTTAACCTAGACTGCCAATTAATCAGTGTAGTGATTGAGATAATTCTTCACTCTGAAGTTGCCATTTTTCTTCTTTCTTTATTTTGGAAGATACCAATGTGTCCACACATTCCTTTGAATAAAGTTTTGGATGATATTTTGAGTTTTTCATAAGAACTTCCCAAAGTTCCTTTGGTACTTAAGCAAGACATTTTGGGACATGATAGAGTATATTTTCCAGAAATATCCTTGGCTGATTTGTGAAAGTTAGTAAGGAATCTGTCCTTGGATACAACTCACACATTCCTATTTGGGCGTTGGGTAGTTGTAGTGCTAAATGCTAGTGGATTATCCATGATTTAGTTAGACAAGTGAAAGCCAAATTTAGGCTCCATACATCCAAGATAGCATGTGTTACTTTGCAGATGGCCAGGCAAAATGTTATTAAAAAAGGAAGAAAACAACGGAAGAAAAATGAAAGACAAAAAATTATATTCATATTTAATTAAAATTATGAAACAGAATCTTCTTAGAATTTCTTTAAAGAGAAATAGGCTTATTAGAGATAAAACTTTAACACTAACTTGGACTATCTTATAAACCTATTATGAATGAGAAATCACTGGATTAGGCCACGAGAATGGAGAATGTGAGTAGACAAAATATTTTGCTATTGTAAATTCATGGAATTGCATATTAAGATTTAAATTGAATTACATAAAAATAATAAAAAACAAGGTTTCTTACCACTGACAAAGTAGCATCTCTCAGAATGATAGAGGTGCACTCAGGGTGAAAGGTCCCCTGTAGGACATACACATCAGGATCCTCCCAGGATGTGGGTAAAGCCCTGAGGTCCCAGAAAAAGAACAAAGTCAGGTGCTTGCGAAAATCAAGGTTCCATATGGGTGGACTGGTAGAATACGATGGTAAAATAGCAGCAGCCTGTCCTCACGGATTTCTCTTGGACACTCATTCAAAAGCAACAGGTGAACTATGTTAGGAAACACAAATACACCAAGAATCCTGAAGCTACAGCTTGAAAGAGCTGACAAGCAGGAAAACCAGGAAATACTGGTAGCTAGAAAGATATGCAAATTAATGGAAACAACATATTCTGGCATTCGGTGAGTAGCAGGTCAGAGGAGAAAAAGGGTCTTCCCTTCCCATGAAGCAATAAAATGAAAGACACAGCAATGTCCTATGAGCACAGGACCCATATCAGGGCAGAAACATAGCTCATAGAGTAAAACATCAGACTCCAGCTAATTGAATAGAGATGAGAGCAATGATTCTTATCTTTTTCCCTTCAGATCTGGACGAGGTCCGATCAGGAACACACCTTAGGAGTCTCTTTCTTCCCCACCTTTGCCTCAACAGAGCAAAGGGGAAATGAACTAGAGCAGAATTGGGGCAGAAGGCAATTTGAGTGACTTGTTCCACCTAAGCCTTAAACTTGTTCCACATTATCTGTCACACCAAGTCTTAATTATCTCTGTGCCACATAAGGAAACTGGCTCTTATAATCAGAGTAGGCCCTGAAGAAGCTGTGATATGGTAAAACTAAAATAACCGGAGCAGGAGTAAGATAACAACCTCTAGTTTGTGGGTGACCAAACTTGGCTTGGAGAGCCTTCAACGTGCTGAAGAGCAGAGTAAAACTGTAGGTCGAGCGTAACAGCAGACAGTGAGCTCATCTGTAGTTGCTTTGTGGTGGTAAGGGGCTGGGGTGGGAGGGATCTCCTGCGAGAGCAGTAGCCTCCACATAAAAATGCCCACAAGCCCACTCCCCTTGGTCTGCTTGGAGGTGCTCCAAATGAAGACAGTAGCCTGGTTGCTGTCCAGTCCTGCTTTCAGGAACACAGACTGGAACTCTGTGGAGTGTTAGCCTACCCTCTAGGCCTGCACGCAGGTGGCCAGAGTGGAAGATTTGGCAGACAGCTTGCACCTTTCAGTTTCTTGGCTCTCAGGCACAGAAGTTAAGTCAGCGTAGAGGAATTCATGCAGCAGTTAGCTAACTCACCCAGGTTCCAGCCTGCCACAGCTGCAGAGATCGCTGGTATTTAAACTGGAGAGGAGGAGTAATCTGACCTAATTTAGATTCCTTTGTAAATATCGTTAAAGGGTATTTTATTCTTTTTTAAATGTTTCTTTTTGAAAGAAGTGATGGTTGGTGTGCAATTGTAAGAGCTTAGAAGTATTACTTATTGCTGCTTCTTCTATGTTATTTATTACTTTATTATTTTATTATTATTTTCTTCTATACATCACATCATGTCTCATTAGGTCCTCCCACATCAAGGGTTATTATCAACTGGTTCAATAATTAGACTAAGTTTCCTTGTATCCTATCACATTGTCTATTTAATGTCTTTAACCTTTTTACTTTACTTCCGCTCACAGCCTGTTAAATCTCCTGTCTTTCTTTTCCTGTATATAAATACTATCATTAGGATTTATTGTTTAAATTTTTAGACCTTTTCTTTCTTTTTAGAGCATTGTGTAGGAGGACGTAGATACATATGCAACAGTACAACTGTGGACTAATGTGAATAATTAATTTTGTTTCTTTGATGTTTTACATTGACATGTCATAATATCCTCACCTAAGGTTCAGTTCTGAGCCTTTCAACTCGGGTTTCTGCTACTTTATTAATTGGATCAAATCTCTAGGAATCTTGTCATGTTCTTTACTTATATTTATTTCTCCTTTATTCTCTTTTCCTGTCCCCACACATGACCTCCCAAACCTCTTCCTCTTCTTCTTTTTCAGGTATATAAAATTATCATCAAAACCTATCTTTTTTTATTTTTGAAAATGTCACTTCAGTTTTTTTCTTACACTACTTACATTAATATTCATGACTATTATTTTGTCTTCTGAGGTTACTAACGAGTTTACAACTTTTAAACACTTTTTAAAGCATGTATTGATATATGATTGGATCATTAGTTATAGTTATTGTTCCCTACTTGCAATGCAGTGCTTGGGACTGATTTTAGTACTCTGAAAAATGTGTATAATCAAATGATAATTTAATTTCAAAAATGACAATTTAATTACAAGATATCAGAACCTTTGGGGTACAAGGAAAGCAGTTCTAAGAGGGAAATTTATCAATGTGAATACTGACTTTAGAGAAACAGAATGATACAAAATAAATAATCTAGTGATGTATCTCAAGATCCTAAACAGTTTTTTAAAACTTTTAAAAGGAAAAAATTTATAAACATCACAGTGAAAACTAATGGAATTAAAGTTTAAAAAAATTTTAAAAATCAATGAGTAAAAGAATTGTTTCTTTAAAAGAAAAAATAAAGTTGGTGAGCTTTTAGTAAAACTCACTAGAAAAAAAGAGAAGATTGATATCAATAAAATTAAAAATAAAAATGGCAAAATTACAACAGGCAGCACTAAACCCTAAAGTGCATCAGACACTATTTTGCAAACATACATTTCAATAAATTAGAGACTCTAAAGAAATTATTAAATTCCTACATACATATAACTTACTAAAATTAAACCAAGGAGATTTAACAACCCTGAAAAGCAAAAATATCAAAAAAATGGAATTTATGCACTAATAAAAATGCTACCAACTAAAATATCCCCAGGGCAGATGAATTCACTGAGAAATTTAACAGATTTAGAGAACTAATATCTATACTCTTCAAACTTTTCCATGTAATTGAAAGGGAATGAAAGCTTCCAACCTAGTTTCACAAAGGCAGCATTAGTCTAATACCAAAACTTGATAAGGACTCAATTAAATAAACACTTCAGGCCAATATCCTTGATGAGCTTAGAGAGAATAATCCTCAATAAGATAGTTACAAACAGAATTCAACAAACAATTAAAAAGATCATACCTTGATCAACTAATCTTCATCCTAGGGATGTAATGATGGTTCAACATAAATAAAATAATCAATGTAATATACCACATAAATACAATCAGAGAAAACTTATATGATTATGTTCACCAATACAGAAAATGTCTTTGAAAAAATTCAATACATCTTTATGGTAAAACTCTGATGAAAATATGTATAGATGAACTTTACCTCAAACTTATACAAATTATTTACAACATGTGCACAAACTTTGTCATAGTCAATGAGGAAAAACTGAAAGCATTTCTTCTATCAAAAATGAAACAAAGGCTTCCATTCTCACCATGTTTGTTCAGTATAGTGTTTGAAACCTCAGCCAGTGCAATCAGGCAAGACAAAGAAGTAAAAACAATATGAATAGAAAGGGAAGAGGTCAAACTATCCTTGCTTGTATATGATGTGACCCTTTACATAGAAGACCCAAAAACCTCTACCAGAAGTAGATAGAGACTGCAGCTGCAGGAATTATTCCTACTGTCTCACTTCTACCATGTCTACATGATGAGACAGTGCTACTGAATTGACTTGATTCATTACTTGGAGATGTCCTTGAAGTGACTCCCAAGGTCCTGCTCATTGCCTGCACTTTCCTCAGTTTCTCCACCTTTTGTCCTTGGACCTATTAAAAGTGGACTGATACAAAGAAGCCTTTGTCATAGCCCTCAGGGTCGTGAGCTCATCTAACAGGTTTTGATCCTCCTGGAGGCCCTAAAATTATACCATTTGTCTCATTTTATTTAAGCCTTCGCCCTACACTCATTTGGGAGATTGAGGATCTAGGTCAGGACCTGATATACAACCACTATGGAAATCAGTAAAAAGATTCCTCAACAACTAAGAGAAACTCTATCTGAACTGGCTATACCTTTCCTGTATACATTCCAGAAAGGGTTAAAAATATCATACCATGGTTATACATGCAATCCATGTTTATGGCAGGAAAATTCACAATAACCAACTCTAATAAAATGAATGGAACTTGAGTCCTTAATGTTGAATGAAATAAGACAGATATAGAAAGGTAAACATAGAAAAAAATCTAGAATAGAAAGATGGACAGAAGGACAGACAAAAAGAAAAGATAGACATTTTAGGGATGGGAAGAAGAGGAAAAGCGAAAGTGAGGTAGGCAAGTGACTGCAAATATTGAAGATGCGTTATACACCTGTATTCTTTTTCCAAAGTGAATGTAAATATTACACTTTGCAAACTTATACTGACAATAAAACCAAAAAAATCACAGAAAATAACCAACATTTCATAGCATCTGAGATTTACAAACTCTGGATTCTGTCAGTTTTGCTTCTTCCAGACAAATGTGGCAGTGTGATAATTAACATGAAGTCCATCAGGTACAGCCAGACATGTGATAAGCAAATTTGTATAAGATGTTAAAATTAAGTTTCACAGGGAAGCTTAAGGAGGTATACTTGCAATTTGTTTATGATCTGTGTAGGCATTTAGTAAGACCCAAGGGAGATTAGAGTTCACTATAAGGAAAGAAGGATAAATTTTGTTGATGAGTACATGTATTGGAGTCAGGGATCAAGATTTCACTCTGATTTTACTATGCACTAATCCTGTTATATTCACATCAATAAAATTAAAAATAAAAATGGCAAAATTACAACAGGCAGCACTGAAACCCTGAAGTGCATCAGACACTATGTTGAAAACTTACATTTCAATAAATTAGAGACTCTAAAGAAATTATTAAATTCCTAGGTACATATAACTTACTAAAATTAAACCAAGGAGTTTAACAACCCTGAAAAGCAAAAATAACAAAAAAATGGAATTTATACACTAATAAAAATGCTACCAAGTAAAATATCCCCAGGCCAGATGTATGTATGACAATAAAACCAAAAAATTAAATGTATTTAATTTTCTTGAGCCTCAGTTTATTTATATTGTAAATAAAGAGTGTGCTTTATGGAATTATTACAGAAATGAAGTCAGGCCACATACATGTACTACTGAGCATGAGTGAGTTACCTTCAATACACAGTCAGTAAGTCACAATGATCTGTTATTCATTGCTATTTCTGTTATGTTGATGATTGCTATCTTTACTAGTATGTATTTTAATCCTGAAATTATAAGAAACTAAATTTGAATTAGTGAGGTCTAGCCACGGGTCAGGATACCAAAGGAAAAATAAACTACATCAAGCACAGAGAAAGAAAACAATTGCGATACTGAATTTTCATAAGGAAAGTCACTACAAAAAGGACAGGAAAGTTAGAAGAGAGTTACATATAGATTGTCTGAGTCAATAGTTTATACAGATGCTGATAGCTGCTCTCTTGAAGAGTAATAACAGTAAAATATGAGATTTTTTTATTTCATAGTTAAAGCAATGATAACTTATTTTACCTTACATATTTTGATTTATATATTCTAATAAAGATTTCTAATAAACATAATAGTGTACTGAATGCCAAACACAAACTAATGTAAGTACTAGTGAGATGTTCAACATTTTCTTCCCATGATTGGCCAAACATAAAGGATTAATGGCAAATTTTTAAAGCAATGCTTAGCTATTAAATTAAAGCATAAACTTTTCCAATTTTTATTATTATTGCTAGATAAAGAGTTGTCATTTCTAAAAGAATACTGGAAGGTAGTTAATTTTCTCGTCTAAATTTGCAGGTCTATTTCAAGCCTCATTTAGCTATTAAGAAATTTATGCTATTTCATTCACTTTCATAATGGCTAGAGATGCAGCAATATAAATTAAGGCAAGAATAAGAAGGAAAATAGCCTTAAATTTTTATTGCAGTTCTACTTTCCTCTCATCAGAGGACCCCAGAAATTCCCCTGCTGTATCAGTAATGCCAGATAGCTAATTTCTCTGCCCAAACAGGGTACACAGACTTGCTGACACAACAATAACCAACATTTCAAGATCCTGAAAAATATTAATAAAAATCTATTTCTTGTGGGAACTTCGAATTTTCTTTTCCCCAGGAATGATTACAGATCAGTATTTGTTATGTCAAAGTATTAAGGTAATTAGTTGCTGGATGAATTTTTTTTTAAAAAAAAAAGATGCAGCATTCACACTGGTCCAGACAAATACTGAAATCCAGAGGATGATTACTTGAACTTCATCAAAACTGAAAATTCTATTGTTTGCAAAACCTAACTGTACATCTGGAGGGAAAGACTCTCTTCCAAGATTCTGAGAGCACCATGTTTCTGGTTGGACTGAAAATACTATATGCATGGCCATTCTCTGCTTTTTTAGCATTCTTGGGTGAGCTTGAAAAAAGATGAAAAGATTCAGAAATGCTGAGACCAAAAAGGCAAAAGTGAGCTTTCAAAAATCTTCATAGGCGGTGTGTGTGTGTTTGTGTGTGTGTGTGTTCACGCGCGTGATTTTTTGCCTCTTTACCTGACATTCCACTGGTCTTTATTATAAACCAAATGCTAGTGAGTCAAGTAACTCGCAGTGTCCCACCTGCCTGTTCCTCCTGCTCCTCCCTCCCTCTGCCTTCCACTCCTTAGTCTGTTCACATAGATGGAGCTCCTTGGAAGTCCACAGGAATTCTATGCTTGCCTCAGCTCAGGGGGGATCCAGAGCAAGGTGGGCACCAGGCCTGGAGACTGCAGTGACAGCTTGAGCAGATTGTGCGCTAGCTCCTCACGTGCTATCGTATCCCCTTATGTCACATTTTTCTGGTGCTGACAAGAAATCAGCTAAGGGCAGAGTGAGGGAAAGCTGGCGTAGCAAATGGTCTTCTTGCTGGTTTTAACAACGCAGCCACACTGGTGGTGGGCCGCCTCCTTTTGCATTCTGTTTCTACTGTCTTGAGTCCATTTCTGAACCCCAGCCAGCTCCCAGCTGGTAGCATACTACAATGCTGTCATGTCATCAACCCAGTCAAGATGTTCCAGGGTTTATGTGCGTGTTTTTTTTTTTTTTTAAACTTGCCAACTTGGCTATTTTCCTGTAAGTTACATGGAATAGTTTTTTTTTTTTTTTCTTAAAAGAGAACTTAGCTTCTATTCACCCATGGTTGAGCAGGTTTTTAGAGATTGCTCAGTAAACAAAATTCAGGTCAAAAGGAGTGAGAATGGAGAAGCACTTGTCATTAAATAGTCAGTGATTCATATTTGGCTTCAAAGTTCATTGAAAAAATGTAGAATAATCAAAAGCTTACTATCAGGATCATCTGAGAACACAAATCCACTGGAGCATTTCCTAAAACAAGACATTTCTTCATGACACAGAAAAACTTACTTATCAATAGTTGGCTTTCGTGTGATTCTTATATAAAAACTCTGTAAAACACTTGATAATAAAGTGTTAAGAAAATAGTTTTATTTCCAAAACAATGTTCAAGTCAAGAGAGTTTGAGAGAAGCTCTGGTTTCTTAAAAGAAAAAAAATTGTGGATTTTTTAATAATTTGAACATATGCTCTCAGCAGAAGCAGAAAAGGCACTTTTTAAACTTGATGTCAGATTGCATCACATTATGTTGATTTATACAGCATAATGTGATATGCTGCAGATTTTTAATAAATGGACTTCTTTTATCATCTCGTCTAGGACAGTTTTCATGGTACAAATCTGATGATGCCCTTTAGCATTGTTAGTTCTCCTCAAATACCATTTCCAGGGAACCAACAGATTTTTCATATTTTACTTACTTCTTCCATTGGTTGAGGCAAGAAACAACAAAAATGAAGTTTTAGCAGGAAAAAAAATGTATTTTGCATCAAATGGGGAAAATAAAGTTTCCTTATCTAGGTCAGGAGCAGAAGCTTTGGCAATAAGAGGTGAGCAGTGTTTTGGTAGGGAGCTCTAATGAAAGATGCGGGCAGCTGCCTGAGGAAAGGGCCAGAAGGAGCGGAGCCGTGCGCACGGGGTGCTGGGCCAAGGATGTGCGTATTCTCTTCCTGGGCAGAATCACAGAGAGACGCTGCTCTGAGACTTGAAATACCTTTCCTCTATCGTGATCAAACTGCGCTTCTGAGGAAAAGGAAAAAAAAAAACTATCAAAGTCTGTTTTTCTTAGGAAAACGAAAAGAGAATTGCTGTAAATATGAAGTAGTCAAGTCTAAGTTTTCATCTGGAATCTCACTTTGGAGATGTGAGGATATTCGTAAGATGAATATTAAAACTCTTACCTTCAGATCATTATAACAGCTTTTATTTATTTATTTATTGGTAGTGGGACTCAAACTCACGACTTTGTGCTTGCCAGGCAGACACTGTGCCACTGAGCTATATTCCTAGCCCAACTTTCTTTCATTTAGAGGATATAATAAAAAGTACCAGTTATATTTAATTGAATGAGTGTCTTCTAAGCTCTGTTTAGTTAGATTCATTTACCTAGAAAAAGCTAAGCTATCTAAAAAAATACCGTAAGACAAATCAGTGATCAAATGTTTATCTACGGGTTGCCATGGAACAGTGTAAAACTATGAAGCAAGACCCCTCAAAAGCAAAAAAAAAAAAACCCTGAAAGAATATCAAGAAATAATATACATAAATTATTTGCCTAAGGAATTTTATATGCAAATACACAAATTAAAAGACAGTGATACTGGAGGCAAGGTTTGTCTGTTATCTCCAAAATTAGGATAAAAACAATTTAGAAATAGTTGTCAACTAAATGAATTAATATATACTATGTTGCCAAAAGAGGAAAGAGTAACAGATTTTATTAAGAATGCGAGGTGACTCAAAATCAGTTACTATTTTCAGTAAGTATATATACTGCAGTGAGTCTTGCAAGAGATCAGCTCATTGTTTTAATGTATTATTTAATTATTTCACTAATATTCCCACTTAGGTTTAAGAAGAAAATAAAAGAGGGGTTCAAATTGCGAAGTAATTTGTCTAAGGTCAAAGCAGGTAAATGACGGAGCCTCTCACAGTGTTACACAAAAGTTTTCAAGAAGACAACAAAAAAAATAGCAGCAAATTACCAATTGTTTTCAGGTCACTAGACATCTGAGAAGTAAAAATCTTTGGCTGCCTGTATTTCAGGGCTTGGGAGGAATATACTGAATTTCACCAGTGAAGTAGCAAAATATATAAAACATAACTTAGTTTGAGGTGATTTGAGCAAAAGCATTAAAACAAGCTAAAGATCCAAGTATTGACTGACCTAATATCGGTGTCAAAGCTTTTGTTATATAAAGACAGGACGCCATGAAGTGAAATGAACAAATGATGGATGAAACAGTTCACCAAAAAAAGTGGTTAATATGTCTCTGGAGGGGAAGAATAGTGATCTATTAGTCATACTTTTTTCTAACGTTTAACACTTTTAGACCTTTTTTCAGCTACGTGTTTCTGCCTAAGGCCTGATTTATCCTGAAAAAAAAATTTTTATCACTTAGGAGTCACGTTGACTTTAACAAATGGAATCCAAAACGAGCGACTCACTCAGGAAAGAGGGTCATTTCCTTCACATGGACAAGTTAGGTGCAGACTGTTAAAATCTGGGCTGGCATCAGTGGTCCACAATGTCCACACCAGGGTCCCTCCTGTTATGCCTCCACTCCAAAGGTCAAGTCCCCATCACCAAAGACCCATTCTTTTACAACTGTCTTGCTCACATTTCAGCCAATGGAAAGGAAGCCAGGGTACTGAGAAAGGCACGAAGGATAACTTGCAGCTTTATTTAAAGGAAGATGAGCAGGAGAGTATAAAGGTGCACATGAGTCACTTTGCCTAAGATGATCAGTGGTTATAAAAGGGTCTGTTTTTTTAGGGTATTCATGGAAAAATAGGTAAGTTCCTAAGTATGGCTGAGGGACAGAAGAAGAGCAGATGTTGAAAGATTATTAATGGTGTCTTCCAGAGTTAACATGCATTTAGAAAAATGACAATATTTTTCTGCATTTTTTATTGTTATTTTAGAATTTGCTTAAAGCTCACTTTTTCCAGAGATATTGCCTGTGAATGGGGATTGTGCATATATGTGCAATTTCCAATGTTTTTGGAGGGTCCTGGGAGTCTTCAGTGAGCAAGTTTTGGCTCAGAATTATCAAAAAAAATAGTAAATAAATAAAATACAAAAAGTAAAAACCAAAATCATGCTACAATTGATGCTTACCATAGTAACCCAAGAAGCCATATTAATTGACTTATTTTTTCTTACAAATACATTTTGTACATTTGATAATCTTAAACTCCTATTGTACTATTTCTCTAAAACCAAATTACTATTTGAGATGTGAGCCACCTCATTGTCTTTCTCCAAGTCTGCTTTTAGTTTCTTTCTTTGATGTTGATTTTGATGAAGGGCACTATTAAACTACCTGAGGTTATACATGATTTCTTATTCTTTCATCCAATATATGCAAATATTGTTGACTAAATTCATTCTTCACTGGAAACTGCTGTGGTAAGGCTGATATTTTATCGCATTTTCCATTGATTTCTTTTTTTCCTTTCTCTACTCTAAATTCAGCTCTGTTCTGTCTTGCTGAGACCATCTCTTCTCCGTCTTGGGAAACTAAGAAATTCTAGAAAAGGTAGAGTTTGTGCTACAAGGTTTCAAGTGACCTGTATATTTAACTTCTGGGTTCAAATGCAAAGATGGCAGTGGTAGCAACAGAACAAGCTCACTGAGTGTAGAGTGTCTGTTTTCTGGAAACACTAGTACTTACCCAAGTGTTGGCCTACACAACAGAACAGAAGAATGGTAGTTATTTACAGATTATAAAGGTTTTTTGGTACAGGGAAGGAAAGAATAGCATTTACCACTATCATATTCCTCTAAAACCAACTTAGTAGCCATCCTGGAATTACAACCTCAGGGTGCTAGAATTTCTAGAAAGATTTGAGACTCCAAAAGCACAGGGATCCACATGTAATTGACTTGTGCTTATCTATTGGGCAACACACCTTTGAATGTTTCCCCACAGGATTTTGATGATTGGGATAAAACAGAAGTGGTCATGGCAAGTGTCCAGATAGGCCCTGAAACAGAGTACAAAATGCTCTGGAGGTTTGAGTGAGTGTGAAAAATTCCCTTCCCCCTTCTGAGAACATTAGAAAATTAACAGAAAGACCACAGTCTAAGAGCCTTCAGTGACATAAGAAGTTCTCTGTGATTATTTTATTGAATTGTGCTACTGCAGAGGAAAGGAAATGTATCAACAAATTCCAGTGGAGATTCAGAAAAGATTACTTATGAGAATTGCCCACTATCTAATAGCTTTGGAAGCTCCATGAAGATACAGAAGACATCCAGAGCTCAACCCTAGCATGGAAAGGGAAGATGTAGTTCATCTATCCCTTTGTCAGAAACAACTTGTTTTTATGAAAGAATTGACTCTGAGTATCTCAGGATACAAATACAAATGCTTAACCTTAAGGGATAAGAGAAGGTCTCTCTTATGTTTTTCACTTTACATATACTAAGGTATACTATAGTTATACTATTAACCAAAATGCTACATTGCTTATAAATGTACATGCATGCATTACACTGTTTTATTGCCTAATCATTGTCTTTGTATTATTTTTATCCTAATTCAGATGGTCAACATCATTTCTCATTGGGCGCACAAGGGTGAAAATCATGGAATCTCTCCAGTGCCTCATGTATACATGTTCCTAACTGGTTACAGAGAACAAAGGGCAGGTTGTATCTATACATTCTTCTGTGAACTCCAAGTGGTGCAACTAGCATGGGTCTAACTCCCTTGCATGAAGACTGTTTGCTTTAATTTGTCCAGTACATTTGTTCTATCATGACCACAGTTATCACTCTCTATCATAATTCATGCTTACATTAATGTTGCTTTTCTGTAGAAGCTTTTTGGAATGAAGGGTTATGCTGCATTGAATTACTTTTAGTACTGAATATATATGGGCTATTTTTGCTAAATGAATAAATAAATGTTTGAATAAATGACTATTATTTTTACACTGAATTCTAATACAATTTTAGGATAACTATCATACCTAAATTGAAAAAGAAAAGAGATCCAGGAAAAGAGAAGCATTGGCTGAAGGGCAGAAGAAAAGATGTGCAGGTTATAGTAGGATATACACTAACTAAAACATACACTAAATCTATACTCAGTAATCACTAATAACAGCAGAGTTTATGACTTTGAATACTTCTGAATTTTCAGCAATGCATGTTGTTAAAAAAAAACTAGATTCTCACCTTGCAATATTTCAAATGTTCTACTTTTACACAAAGAAATTCAAAACAGTTTTTTTTCCTCAGATTTGAAGTAGTAGTTTAAAACTAGTGATACAAGGAAACTTTTTTCTAGCCAAGCTCACCACATGAAAGAAAGTCACAGTAACAAAACAAAACAAAGACATAGTCAAATAGTTAACTCATAATGTACTTTTCTAAAAAGTAACTTTTTCTATTAAAAAAATAGGAAAGTTCTTTGAACCTATGGTAAGTTTTTAAAAATGGCCTCCAGTGCACCTGGCTTTCCTTTGGCCATGTCTCTTTGCCACATCTTGTCACTCCTGTCATCAAGAAGTCACATGTATTATTCAATCTGTTTTGTCTTTCTGGCCTCATGATTCTGTATGGCCAGTACAGTACAGGAAGTCACGTCTGGAACTTTTAAACCCAAAATTGTTTCTGCTTTCTCTCAGGGAGGCCATGGCCACCATGTAACCATGTCTAGTTTGCCTTGCAGAGGTAAGAGGCCAGGTGGGGAAACAGATCATGAGGAATAAGAAATCAAGTAAGAAAAGAGGTCATGTGCATGAAAATCAAAGCCCCAGATGTGAAGGGCAGCCCAGTCAATAAAAGGGAAAAAGGGGAACCAGCTATGCCGGGCAGCTTCATTCATTCTACCCCGCCAAACACAAGTGGCAGACAGGTGAGTGAGGCCATCTCCAGCTCTTCAGCTTTGGGCATGTCAGCCACAGTGGAGTAGAGATGGGCTGAGTACTAGGAATCTTGCTCAGATTCTTGTAAGATTGGCTGCTTAAAACCTCTGAGCTGAGCAGTGGTTTTTAATGAAGCAATAAATGATCACTAGAGAATCTCTAGGACTGCTCTAGTTTTATTCACTTTCCAGAAATGGGCCTGTTTTGGTGGCACATCAGTACCTGTACAAGCTGTAGTAGTTGAATACATGTGTTCTAATTTTTTAAATCTAAATAATGGTGGGAATTTTGTATGAAACTGGAATCATGCATAATACATGTATAAATAATGCATATCTTAATATTGAGCCAAAAATATATATGAGTTTATAAAATTGTTATATGCAAAAGAGAACAAAATGATCTCATTTTATTTAAATAAAATATAGAAGTCATGTTCATAAAATATGTGATATATACTAATACATAAAATAAAAGTGATATAAATCCCATTAGAAAAATAATTCATACATATAATATTTATGTGAAGAGATATTATTGCTGTTTAAGGTTAGATCTTGTTAGCCAATTTAAAATGATAGGACCAATTACATTCATTGATAACCAATTCTCAATGTTGAGTCAAAACTACATAAAAGTTAGAAAAATCGTAGTTGACTGCAAAACCAATGCTTCAGATTATTTAATTTTGCTTATGATTACTATTTTTCTAATCAATATAAACAGGAAAATAGTTTGCAGTAAGTTAAATAACAAGGTACATCTTATCTTATATTTTCCAGAATTGCACATAAAAAATCTGTGCAATAGATTTTGTTTTCAAAAGAGTAGCTCACATCTCACAAAAAAAGAGAATCAAATAAAGCTTTAATATTTTGCATTGAATTTTCTTGATATTTTGTTGTATTTGATCATTGATCATTTTGTTTCAATTTATTATTTTATAGTGAAGTGTGGAAACAGTTTATATTAGTTTAGAATTATAACTTAAATTTTATCAAGTTTGCTAAACATCACACTATAAATCAAAGATATGAAAGATGTTACAAAATGTTTCATAAAAGCTGATTTTAAATGGTTCATTTTCTATAAAAATGTTTATAGATACTTAATAGATAATCTCTAGAGAGTCATCATTTTTCTCTGAGTCTCTTACTTTTTATACTTTCAGGCGTTATGGTGTCATTTTCATTCAATGTAAATTTTTGAGGGAGAAGTAATCATAGTTGAAGTATCTGAAAAATCCTCCTGTTGCTACACTTAAGTTGATTGCCTGTCTATATTGTTCATAAGAAGAAAATTTTCCACTTTGTGAATAATTTGGCAATGATAAATGACACTCAAGTTTGTATACAGACTTACAAGTTCATATGATGCATTTTCCCCCCAGAACACTATTAACCTTTGTTTTGCTAAGCATTTTATAAACAATAAGGTCCAAATATTTCCCAACCCTAACCAAAAACAGAGGACACAGTGTTGAAAAAATAATGTAAAAGTAATAAATTGTTAAACCCATGGTTGCTTTGAATTTGGCCAGGACTCCCACTTTCTTGACAATCCTTCTACCTGGATTGCAAACATTTAAAACTAGATTAAAACAGCAATCACAACAATGAAAATACCATCATACAAAATAATATGATACAGAAATTTCCAAACGAATTTCAAGTTCAATCCACCTATAAAGAATGGACAAATTTCTTCAAGAAAGTTTTTGTCTGAAGGGTCCGTGTGATCCTGATACTCAGAAGAGTGTACCCCATTTCATTATCAGGATTCCATCAATTTCAGAGCACAGGTTGACCATTTTCTTGGTATCTGTGTAATGTCAAAAAAAATATTCATTTTTCATGGCTTTGGGAGCAAAATTCCAAGGCTGCTAGGACCTCACTCTCTTTCCAAAATGAAGAGCTTCAAACAACACTTTCTGTTATTTTGTCATTTGAGTGTACGACTCACTTTAATTGAATAGTTCTACTCCATGCGTTTGAGGGGTTGCAAGCCTCAGGGCTTTGGGTGGGAAGGCCCAGTGCTGCTCACTTAGCTGACTGTCATTGAGGCTAACTTTCAGTTGAGCACTGATCTGCTTTGAAGGGGGCACTTTGCTTTCTTCCACTGTCTCTGGACAGGCTGTGAACTTCTCAAAGCTGGAAAATGGGTCTCAAGTGGCAACAATTCAAAAGTGACCAGGAAAGAGGTGAGAGGCAGTTCCGTCAGTCCTCTTAACTCTCAGGGTCATTTCATTATTAAGCTATCACTTCAACCGCCTTCTATTGGTCCAAACAGCCACATGGTCAACCAAAGAGAGAATAATAACTCTAATTATTGACGTGAGGAAGACATTTACAAAAAAGGGAGGGACTTCAGGGCTCCTTTTTTTTGAGACAGGGTCTACTATGTAGTTCAGTTTGGACTTGAACTAATTATGTAGCTCAGGCTGGCCTCAAACTCACGTGGACCCTAACCCTCCATGCAGGCCCATGCCCCACAGCTAGTTAGAGGCCTACTTTTGAAGAATAACTACCACAGACTCATAGGCTAAAGTCTCAACCTTCCCCTTATCAATATTTCTGTTCCTCATTTGTTTTGCCCTTAAAACTGACAAATACATAAAGCGAATTGAGTCTCTTTTGTTGAACATTTACAAAGTGAAAGATAAAATTGAATGTGAGAACATACCATCACCTCCCTATGGCATGCTTTGAATAATCAAATTATTATAGGTGGAGTTCTTACTGTCTTATATGTCAAAAACCTGGATTCATCAAACACATCCTCACTAGTTGCAGAGCCCCTGAGAGCCTCATGAATAACCAGCCCAAGTCGGACTCTGGTGCTAGCATCTCACTTTGCTGTCACATCCCTACCTTTGCAGCAGGCTACCTGCTACTCCTTACCTTATTTACCCAACATCTACATGACTGAAAAGGCTGCATCATCCAAGTCACTCCTTCCCGGAAGAAAGAAAAGTCTTCTCCAGGGCAAATGTCAATTTCCAGCAAACAAGGCAGAAAACTTTTATAACCGGTAATGTGTGGCAGTTTCAAAAATTTTAAAGTCCCATTTTAACTGGCTGCAAGGATGAAATGGAATAATTAAATGAGAAATCTCTGCATATTTTTAGGCAAAAATAGTGATATACAAATTCAAGGCTATTTTATTCTCCTTTCCACACCACTGCCTTCCTTTTCTTGGTAGGAAATCCGCTCTGTCTTCTGATTCTCTTCTATATGTGTCTAAAGATAGAGCTGATCGTTTTTAGGCCCTCTCACATATATTATTTCACCATCTCTCTGAGTTAGCTGTAAAGGAACCTGCATGTTAGAGCCCTGGCTACGTTCCTGAGAGGGAAGCGTGAGGCCTGCTAAAGAGAGTGGGTACTGCTGACCAGATGGCCCGTGTGGACTCATGTCCTGGTAACTGTCCGGAGCTTTGCACAAAGATGTCTGCAGTGAGAAAATAAGCAACAGCAGCAGGCTAGGGTGTGGGGATCCACATTATTTTCTCTCTCTCGATTTGAAGTCAAGCTCCTATAACATGCTCCTATAACCACTAGATATGGGTCTAGGATGATCACTCCTATCCGAGAGTTCTAAGTGAATTGAATATTCCCCCCAGAGTGAAAGATCGCCAGTGATTAAATCTCAAACTTAATTTTTTTGTTGTGAAATAAATATTACATAAAATAACTACAGAAAACCATGTAACACATTCCACTGTGAGTTTCCTTTTTAACTTCATTCACTTTTTTCATTTTTATGGTGTCTTTTGAAGTAGACATTTTTAATTTTGACTTAGTAAAATTTCGTACTTTTTTTGTTTGTATTTTTGCATTTTGTAGAGAGAAATCTCATGCCTTGAGGTTAAAGAGATGTTTTCTTGTATTTTCTCCTAAATAATTTAAAGCTTACTTTGGGCTTTGTCTTGGTTACTTTTTTTCCCCACCTGGACACCTAAAGTTAAAGGAAGAGGTTTATGTGGCTCACAGTTTGTAGAGATTTCAGTCCCTAATTGGTTAGCTCCATGCCTGGGTAGCATGGCAGGGAGAAACAGTTTATGGTAGGCAGAAGGTAGCCAAACAAGCAAAACACAGCCACAGCTATTTCTGGTCTTATGCATTTATGTCCAAGTTTCTTAGGGCATTTAGCACTCACACCTTTAATCCTACTATTGCACCATGAGTCAGTTCCATTATCACACACCCTAGATCTAACCACCCCTGAAAATAGCCCCACCTATGACCTGCCACTGCAGGAGGCTTTGAGAGGACATCTGACCACATGCCTTAACAGTTTCGTATCGGTACTGTCAAAGAAACTCATTTATGTCTGTATTGTGCTGAAGGGATACCTTTTTCTTTCAACCCAGAGTGAGTAATCGATTTTTTGAATTCTGTATAATGATATGTTTCATATTTTCCCACTTGTATTTTGTGAAAAACGAAATGAATTGGAAACTTGTAATTTTATTCAAGTCAAGGTAACTGGGGGAAAGTTAATTAATGAGGGGAAAAAAGTAGACCTGGGAATTTATGGAGCAGGTAAACAGCTGAGGGTGTCAGAAGAAGGGTGCAGAAGGGTCTTATGTGAGGACATATGAGGGTAAATATTACAGCTAAATAGTGCCTGAAACACAAAAATTCAATGCAGACAACAAAATGGTGAGTGGAGGAGTTCTGCGCTATTGCTGCTCTGTGGTTCAGCTTCTGTACGACTCAGATAAATTTCAACATTGACACTCTTGATCAAATTCCATTCTACTGCAAACTGTGAAGGAGCCTGGATTTGTTTCTAAATTTAACCTATCCATGAGTCTATGCCACCCTTTCTTAATTACAATCATGCATACTAATTTTTTAACATCTCATGCAAATAATCTTGTTCTTTCTTTTCAAAAATAGCTTGGCTCCTTTTTTCTTTTTAAAAATATTCAAGAAAACAGATACAATTTTCACTGATATTGCATGAATTTACATATTTACTTTGGAAAGGTGACAATTTTCTCATGTAAGATTTACATTAATTTGATTTGTTTTTGTATTTAGTGGTTTGTTTTCATATATTTCAGTTAATCCCCAACATAATTTTTTTTCTCATTTGTAACCAGTAATAAACTACAGGAATATTTTAATTTTTTACATGTTATAAATTTGTACTAGATTTGAATTTAATTAAGCATATGTTTTGGACTAAACAGGTAATATTTGTTAATTATATAAATTGTATATAAAATGGAGAATAGTAATGGAAAAATATCCATTTTCTGTATTTTGTATATTTTCTATAATGATCTGAAGTGGGATCATACTAAATGTGTAATTTTGTGATTTAATCGATTTCTTACCATTGTAAAGTTTAAACTGACTAATATAATAGCACTGTATGTGGATTTGCAATAATTACTTTAATTTTGGGCATACACTGTGTTTAATCCTTGTTTATAAATAACATAGTCTGAGAAAGTCTATATAATAAATATAGCTAGCTCCACTTAATTCCTTAGGAGATAGGTCAGAAAATTATGGCTTGCTTCCTGTTCTTGCAAAAAGTATTTTATCAGAACAAAACCACATTCATTTGTTTATATTTTGTCTAAGGCAGTTTTTATCCTGTAACAAAAGAGTTCAGTGCTGAGACCAAGAGTATGTGTCCTGCAAAACTTAAAATATTGAGATCAGGCTTTCTGCAGAAAAGAAAACATCCTGACTTTTACCTTATGGCAAAATCCTAGACATGAAATTTCTTGGTCTAGGTTTATGCATAATTGTATAATGCCTAATCGACTACAAATTTTCTCTCTAAAGTTTGCAGTAATACTGTAGGAGTGCTTTTCTTAAGAACAATTGTCAGAATTGAATGTTTAAACTTTTAGTGTCTTTTATTTTGTTTCTCCGTAGACTTTCCAAAAATTATAAAGCATTCATATGTTGAACACACTCCTATTTGTTTTCTCTGGGAGAGGTCCTGATGTTTAAAAATCACAGTGCTGACTTGTGCTAGCCCCTCCACATGGGTGTCCTCCTTGGGTGCTCCGTGGAATCACTGTGACCCCACTGGGGCATGAAGTATTTGGCAGCAGCCAACGGAATAATTATTCATGAGAGAACCGAGGCCGTCTGGGTATCTCCCTTGCGCAATGTGTACAGGCAGAACACTCAGAATATCCCAGTGAGCACCAGGAAGTCTGTGTCTTTTCTGCTTCCATGAAGATTTTTATTCTTCACCACAAAAATTCTAGACCTACGTGTTTTCCCCCAATAGTTTCTATATCATTTTCTGTAGAAAAGATTACAGAGATGGTTAAGAACTTTTTGGTATGTGTCTTATCAAATGTTGTACCCACAGGATTTATATATGCATACTTAGACCTAGAATAGTTTTACTTATTAACAAGCAAAAAGCCTAAGGAAAGGAGAGTCATATTTTTGTTTCAGTAGATATAACTCAATTCTGCTTTAGATTTCTTAGGCAACAAAATTGTTAAGAAAACAATGTTTGTGTAACATCTTGTACCAAATAACATCCAGTATATTTTTTAGAGGAGAAACGGACTCGGGAGATATGCAGATTTTTCTCTGTTCATCAACTCACTTATTACAGTGATAATTGATAATTTACTTGATCTCTCTTTTAGTCACATTTAATTAAAGAATTAGAAATAAATTCTTAAAAGATTAAGTGTATTACCATCTTAAAGTCTTCTGATTATTGATTCAAATGTGTTCTATGTGAAAATGAAGGATACTCAAGGGTGTGTTTTAAAGAAAATAAATCTATTCTTATCTCACCTCTTGTGTTTTGTCATAAAGACCAAATAAATCCTTTTTGCAATTTATTTGAACTTTACCTTGATACTTACTCATGAAAAGTAGTTCTTATGGATTTTTAGTGAGAGGACATATGAGAGGGAAATCATATGTCCATGAGTCGGAGAGATGACAGGAAAATTGGGATTCTATCTGAACTGATACCAAGTTTTATGGCATCAAAGCACTTCCAGGCATTACCCAATCCCCCTACCGATTCCCAGCAGGAGTAGAAGAAAAGGCAACATTTCCGCATTGTGTTTGTGTCATCTTTGATAAAGACGCAGTATTAAGAGGTATTCATTTGTGAAAGGCAGAAATAGTCGCAGGATTGCTGTAGCTCTGAGCAGGAGGGAAGCACTGTTGTTCAGTGGTTTCCAAAGGTTTTGGGTTTTGTTCCACTGAACAGAAAACTCTATTTCTCTTATCACCATGGTTCAAAATAGGAGTGGGAATCAGCTGTCAGAATTACACTTCCACTTGCTATTCATTTATTCAGATTTCTTTAGTCCTACGGGGGGGAAAAAACAGATCTCTGAAAGGATCCAGTGATCTATTTTTTTTGTTTTGTTTTGTTTTACAAAAGTCAAGATAATATTGATGTGCTCAGAGAACTGTTGATAACAAATTGTCCTTTCATATCCTTTATTTTGGAACATTGGCTTTGAACTTAGCATAAAAAGTTGTGAGATCCACACTGACCATCACAGTGGGCTAGAGGCAGCAGCACTCATGATATGTGTACAAGATGTCCCCAAGGTCCCCTGGGAGGCGGAGCCCAAGGGCCAAGGTGTGTGCAAGAGAGAACTTCCTCAGATTAGCGTAGGAAGGAGACCACAAGCCAGAGCCATACTCAGAGGGCAATGACTGGGTTAGAACCGGTGAGTCCTAGGGACAAAGAAAACAAAGGGTAGAGTTCTTATGGAGCACCTGGCAAGAGGCATCAGGTATCTATGTCAGCCACACCCTCCAGGGCTTGCGATGGCTGTGACAGGCAAGCATGCTCCTGTCACCCACACAGGAAAGGGGGAACTGAGCACAGGGGCCACTGAAGTTGCCAGCCAGAGAAAAGCTAGGGAGAACTAGGATAAAACTGTGAAGACAGAGAGAGCACAGGAAGACGACAGGTGAAGCAGGTGGAATGAATGAACAGCTGAGCCTGTGGCCGAATCCCACCCAGGAACTGGAGGTTGCTATGCGTCTGCCAAACATGGCACCTCCGGGTGTGTGTCTCTGTGTGTGTGTGTGTGTGGGTGTGGGTGTGTGAGAGAGAGAGCCCGGGGGCACACATGCACATGCTACCTCTTTCCTTTTCTGGTCTGATTTTTGAATGACAGGCCCTACAGGTGTGTACGGTGATACCTATGTGGACTTTTTTCACTGTTGTTCCAACATATTCTTTATCGTTAAGACCCACACGTCTTCTTCAGAGGTTGTTTCTGGGTGTTATCCGACCTAGTTTGACTGATCATCAACAGCTGCATGAAATTTTCTCTCCTCTCATGTTCCGGCTACAATCTCACGCTTCCCTCACTTTCATTGCTTCCCTCACACCCTCGCTTATCTCTCGGTCCTTTCCCTTTGCAATATTTTTGTTTCTTATTCTTTCTTACTCTTTCTATTTATTCCTCTCTTTTATATAAAAACTCTTAAGATTGGTCTAAACACCACAGTGTCTTAACGTGTCACAGTAGATTCCTTCTCACCAAGCAGTTTTTCACAGGGTTTCTAAAATCGGTGTTTCTGTCAGGTCACCAATGGGTCTCATTCTCTCTGTATCCTCTTTTATTATCTAATTAAAGTCTTTTCTGTTTCCTTCCCTTACTTCTTCTTTCACACTACTTCTACCCTTCCTCTTCTTTTCTTATAAAATTCTTATTAAAACCTAATGTTTCCTTTGTTTCTACTTCAAAGCACATGTGAGGGGAATATGTTTACGAGTGATAACTAGTGTTTGGATTTCTATAGCATTTTACATTGACATATCAGGTTCTTATTCCCCAAACATCATTGATAAGATCTTCTAGCAAGCGTTCCAGTAATTTATAAATCCAGGACACTCTCCATAATGACTGTCTTACTTTTTACTTATAAGTTATTCTTTTCCCCCTTTCTGTCCCCTACAATATCTTCTCAGACCTCATTTCCTTTTTTTTCTTGTTAATAAATAAAAATAATTTCATCAAAGTACTTTCACTCCATCTTTTGTCTGTTTTTGTTTGCCTTTTTAGTCTTCATTTATTCAATTTCTTTTATCTTAATCACTTTTCCTTTCATCTCCTTCTAACTCTTAGCCCTTCATCTGTTGTTACTAATGTTCTGTATTTGTGGGTTATGGAAAGAGTAGAAAACTTGCCAAACAACTCTGTGCTGAATATTAATATATGATTGGTTCCTTGAATGTCGATATTACCAGTATTGTTCTCCCACTGCAAGTCAGTAATAAGGATTTCTAATTGCAGAGATTCATAGCTTAATTTATGAACAGCATACAATGTAAAAGCACATAATGGATGGGAAAACAAGGCAATAAGATGCCTCAAAAACTCATGACTCCCCAAAAGTGGATCTTGTGGGCATAAAGGTAGAGGTGGTTTAAAAAAAAAAACTTAAATATTTAGAGTCTTTAAAATGTTTGATGGAATCAAGGAGAAACAAGCGAATATGTAAGATGTTCAGTGAACTCAGAGATGTTGACAAGCCCAATAACAAAGAAATTGAGGCAGTAATAAAATCTCTGCCAGCTAAGAAAATCCAAAAATGAAAAGAATTTACTACAGAACTTTACCAGAATTTTAGACAAAATCTAGCATTAATAATTCTCAAACTCTTCCATGAAATTGAAAGGGAAAGAAACTTCCAAACTCTCCTTAAATCAGCATTATTCTAAAAACCAGACAAGGACTACACAGAAAAAGAAAACTACAAGCCAACATCTTTTGTGAACAAAGACTCAAAATTCTTCAGTAAAATACTTGCAGATATAATGCAAAAAATTATCAAAAGATTATATATATTGTCCAACCTGGTTTCATCCCAAGAATGCAAGAATGGTGTAACATGTGTGAGTCAATAAAAGCAAAGAATTATACAAATAGAAGTAAGGATAAAAATCACATGATCCTCTCAACAGAAGCAGAAGACACTGTTGGCAAAACCCAAAGCCCATTTATGATTAAAAAACTCAATGAAAAGTGTAGAAGTTGGACAGGGGCTATAGCTCAGTGGCACAGTGTCTGCCTGGCGAGCGCGAAGTCATGAGTTTGATCCCCAGTACTTAAAAAAAAAAAGTGTATAAGTGGAAAATTAAGTTTAACTGGTACAATTAAATTGATTAGAATTCTAGAGTTATTTTACAGCTAAAGAATCAGGCTTAGGAAATCGAATGGGAATTGAGCAGCTTGTTGTTAGAATGAACAGTCACAGTGTTTTCTAATAAATGATACTTGAAGTTAGTATATTTCATATGAGTTCTGAATATTAAGCACATTGTGATACATTGTTTCACATATTATAAAAATAAAAAAAATTTAGATATAAAATGTGCCCCCCCACTTTTCATAGGTGGAGAAGGTAGAAAATTCTATCACCAACCTAATAACAATTTTCAAGTGAACTGGATGGAGACTGTGAGATAAATGATTGGAACATGATGTGCTGTGCTCATCTGTTTGAACCCACTGATGTTTGTAGCCAACCAGCTCCATTCTACCATGATGCTGTTGCCTTGAGCAAGCTGGCTATGGACTGAATCTTCCGAAGCCAGAAGCCAAATAAGCCTTTCCTCAAGTTGCAGATGTCATGTGTTTCATCTCAATGAGAGGAAAAATTGACGGATACTGGAACTACATTTAAAACAACTCTTTAGTCTAAACTTTCTAGATAGTGTATCCTCCCACAGATCACTCTCCAAATAGTTATTCATGCTTCTCTTCCAAATGTGTGAAGCAATAGACGTCATTCATTCAGGTTCACATACAAGCAGAAATACCCCACAGAAAAGATGCAGACACTTCAAGGCCCTTCTCATGGCGTATCATCCCTGAAAATGAAGGAGAGTTATCATAGGATGAACTTCACTAAGTTGATGTCTGTAAATTTATAAGAAATTTGACTTTGTCAAATATTATATTCTTTGCTTTGCCAATCTTTTGGGACCAGTTTTTATTCTTTATTCTTGAAAAAAAATCAATCATAAATTGAGCTTTCATTTTGGAGATGAAATTAGAAAAGCTATCTTCAAAATGAAGGGGAACATTCCTTGCGGAAGAAAATGTTGTTAAATAATTTTTGATTGAATTAGGGAGTTTCTCATTTTGCTGTATCCTGGGGACACCGTGTATCTCTGCGATAGAAAGACCTACCTTGAGCACTGATGGTTTCTCTTGCTGTGGCTCATTTGTAATTGGCCTTTGAACATGGAGCTGAGAGTCAAGAAGCACGGTTGGCTCCCACTAGGAGGTGCCGGCAGCTCTACCTCACCAGTGACTGGCTCATATCTCTGCCTTCCAAAGCAGATACATAAAGCTCAGCACAACTGAGCTTCAACAACATTCATACTCTATATCTTAACCTTCTCGTTATGACAATGTTTTGTAAATGTTCAGAATTAGAGAGATTGTTCCTCTGCTAATTTGAATAAAAAAGAAGGAAAATCATTTCTACTGGGAATGAATTCTGCAGCCCTCAAAACTATCTCATCAAGAGCCTCATACAGTTAATCTCACTTCAACTATCTAACGTCCATTGCTAAAATACCTGAAAGCAGCTTGGCAACTTCTTGCAGGAATGTCTAAAGGTGTTTGGAGTCTACCCTGTTTGGTGTAGAGCTTTGATAATTGTACTCATTTTCATTGGGTAGTGGCCTACTATTTAGATGGAATGTTTCTGAAGGCAAATTCTTCTTTCTTCCAAACTCTTTTGCTTGTCTTTTTTAAGTCTTCTTTCTGTTTCTTCATTATTTTTCCTCTGTTTTCTTCACTTTTCCATTCCTTGTCTCCAATCTTTTGGTCTTGCATCATTTATTTCCTTTTTGTATTTCATTTATATACATTGAATTTTAGAGAAACTATTTTGTTTCAGGGTTGAGAAATAGTAGATATTGCTACATATATATAGTTTGTTATTGCTATGATTGATACATTGTGTCAACTTGGGAAGTTTAGAAATTTAACTAAGAGAGGCAGGCAGCCAAGATCCTTACTTTGTAAATGTCTTCAACCTGTACAAAAAAGCAAGGCACAGAGGTGGTGTAAGTACTACCCCTGCCCTGGGTGGGGCACAGCTTGCTTACATTATAAAGGAAAAGAAGAGGCTGTTTCTCTCCCCTTTTGCTCTGGTTGCTTTTGCTGGCTGCTGCCTTGAAGTGTGGCCCTGGTGCCGTGCCACCTTCCTTGGAGCCAGTTGATTATGGACAAAAACCTTCCCAAACCGTAAACTAAATAAAACTTTTCTTTCTTCATTTGGGATGCCATGTGTTTTTTCCCAGCAATGAGAGGAAAGAAATCAAGACAGTTATATGAGGAAAATGTTCTTTGTACCTGCCTTGTTGCAATGGTCACTCACAAACAAGTAGCTGAGCTGGTTGTGCTGCTTCACACCTATAATTCCAGCATTCAGAAGGCTGAGATAGGAGAATTGCCATGAATTCAGGGCCAGTCTGTGTACATAGTTAGTTCAGGCCAGCATGAACTACATAGTGAGACTCTGTCTCAAAAAAACAAAACAAAACAACACCAAAACAAAAACAAAAACAAAACATTGCTACAAGTTCAACCAAGCTATGGTTTTCAGAAAACTGATTGACCAAGAAAGGCAGGCTGAGTTCATAGCTTTATGTGGTCCTTTAACTTCATCAGCAGAATAGATCCAGTTGATGGCATTTCAGGAAAATGTGCTTATTCTATCTTTTATATCCCTTCAAGATATATAGAACCAAATTTTTAATGTCATTTAATTATTTTATTTAAGATATTTTGCTTCAAAATAATCTTCCGTAGAAATTTGAGTATTTCATGTTTTCAGTTAAAACACTGCTATTCTAACTTCACTATTCTTTATGGTGTCTTAAGTGTTACTGTTCCTGTTCTCTAGTGAGAAAGTTATTTGTGTAAGCTGAAGACATTGACATTAAAAGGTGATTCTAGTTCAACCAAATAGATATTGATATGTTTTAGTTTGTGTCTAAGACATGTGCAACTTATTCTGAGGCTTGTAAAGCAAAAGCACACACCGTGTTAGCATCGTATCTGTCAACATGGCAAAGCTGAGGCCTCCTGGAAATGTTTCCAGGATGACTCCAGGAGGAAGCATCTGAGCACAGAAGGGCAGGCAGCGCTTGGAACTCACACTCACCTCACAGTATTCCAACACTAATCTAGAGGCTCCAGAAGTAACCAATGTCTCCAATCACTTGACTCACAGTTAATCAAAATGAAGATTACGCTATGTGATCCTGATGAATCAGTTGGAAGGCTTTTCAAGGAGGCACGGACCTTCCCTCGAGTCTGAGGCTACTAAGAGCTGTTCAGTCAGCAGTTCTCTCTTCTGCTCTAGGTGTCTCTTTCTGATGCCTGTGAATAATGTTGATCACACCCTTGCCCTTTCAGTTTATTTATGACCTTTCCTTCTTGACAGCCTGCTCCACAGATTTTGAATTTACTTGGCCAGTCCCCCAGATTGCATAAACAGAGTCCTTACCACAATTTACCCTGCATATTCTGTTACTTTGACTGATGAAGGACCTATCACGACATGACCTGAAATTGGAGATTTGATCAGAGATTGCTGTTAGCACAATTATGCTCTACCACTTACAGATCTTTGGAAGTTGTCATTTTAAAGTTTAAGCACTGAGATTATTAGTGTTTATACTAATTAAGAATTATTTGCTTCCTGTAGGACAGTATGTGAAAGTGCAGATGAAGTATGAAAAGTTTTAACAGTTTTTCACATGGAATACTGATGATACAAAAGAAGTAACAATAAATTTTGTATTAAAACTGGAGTGTTGATTAAACTATACACTGTGAGAAAAATGTCCTTAACACTAATGTTTTGAAACTCAATGGTCAGAATTATTAAAATATTTGATATATAATATGCTGGATATAGTATGTTCACAGCATTTTTTGTCATAGGTAATCATTTGTTACTCAGCCAATTCTGCTTTTTTAGGCTAGTGTCATCATTACCCTGATTTAGCAACAGAGAACTCACAGTGTAATAAAGAGATAATTTTGGATTAGAAAAGTAAAAGGAAAGTAGGTTTTGATTTCTTTTTGAGAGAATACATTTTTCAAGGCTCAATGAGGGAAAGAGGTACTAGAACAAACCATTATCTTTTTAATAGTAATTGGTCATTGCATTAGAAAAATGGCCAAGTTCAATTAAATAGGATAATCTACATGATATTTTTACAATCTTCATGTAAGATATGTTTTTATAAATGCCAGAAAAAATCAGTAACCTCTGGGATCTCTAAGAACTGACACTGAGGTCAAGTGTAATAAACTGGATTCTGTCACTTTTAATGACATTGCAACTCAGCAAAGACCAATTAAAGAAATGTGATTTGACTGAAGACTATAGCCAGAAACTTTTTTAAGGACCATGGGGAAAATCAAGATGAAAAACATGGTTTTATATTTTAAGTAAAGAATAATTTAGAATTACTTAGTTTTCACAAGTCTGGAAAACTTAATTTCCTTATAATTAATGAATTGCTTCTCTTACTTATATACAATCGAGTAAATGAAAAAGTGATGGAAATTATGGAATCTCTGGCTTGAAAAAACCTATATTTTGCTAAATAAATAAATATGAATTTAGATAATAGAAGAGGTTCTTAAAAACTTTTCAATTGATATGTAATTTTTGTTAATACGTGTCCTAAAACAATAACTAAATATCTTTAGTATTTGCTGATGTTTTCATATAATACACTTAGTTATACAAATTAATTTTTTATTTACCAGGGAATTTTAATTTGTGGCTTGTATTTTTATTTCATAGTAGCTTGATTAAATTCTTCCTTTTCATATTATTTTATGGAATATTTTTTAATTTTCCAAAGACTCTTGACCAATAGTTTCCTAGAATCTGGGGGTAGAATTTATAAATCATCCTTTATAAAAATTTTCTACCTATGAAGAGCTAATTTTTATATTAAAAAGCAGAATTGCAGCTATGAAAGCATCTTGTTGGCTGTAGACATCACATTTGCTGGCATGTCCTCTCAAATGAATTATTTGAAATACTGTAGATATTTGACATGGTGGTTCCTTTGCCCAAAAATTCTCTTGCCTGGGATTTGTTCAGCTGAATATTATCCAGTATGCTTTTAGCATAAACCTATTCCTAAAAAGTTTGCTTTTGCTCTTTGACTGGGTTGGTAAACTCTGATCCTTGGGTTAAAACCAGCTCACCTCTTACTTTTATAAATAAAGATTTATTGGAAAACAGACATTTCCATCTACTTATGTATTTTCTCTAGCTGCTGTTTTTGCTACAGTTGTTAGACTTGAGTCATTTTGACAAAAACTGTATGATCTTTGCAGTGGGCAGAATCCTAAAAGAGCCCTACTTGATTTCCTGCCCTAATTCCCATGGCTGTGAATATTGAGCCTGTCCAGTTTACACTGTAACGGAACTTCCCCTACCTAATCCAGTTGGTCTGTCTCTCTCTCTGCCCCCACTCCCTCTCTCACACTCTCTTAAGTTTTGATCTGAAGAACATCTCACAGTCTACTTCCTGAAAGATACAGCGTGTATCACTGGCTCATCAGCAAGCTCAGTTATTGCCAGGAGTCCCACCAGTCCTCCAGTCACGCTGCTAGCCCTACCGCTTGCCAGAAAAAAGCAAACACACCATTAGTGAGAACACTTTGTTTTTCCTCTGGCTTGCTCCAATGGACTTCTTTGTTGAGTTCACTTTTGGCTAAGGAAGGAGTGAAAACTATGGTTTTAATTAAGACCTGAAATGCCTTGAATCTTATAAAATTAAGTTGAAAGCTAAGATTACCTTAAAAAAAAGTGCCTGTAGGCAAGGGACCTGGAAGCCTAAATTCCATCTTAAATTTAGCTAAAGATCAAAGCTGGGGTTGGAAAGGATAAAAGTTAGCTCTTATGAATTAATCCCTTCAATAACTTTTCTACAGTACCGTTCTTAAAACAAGCTTGATTGACTCAAGAAACATCGATGAGGATCTAGAAACAGAGACATGTGTTAAGATTGCAAGTGATATTGGACAGGTTGTATAACTCCATTGATCATAATTTCTCAACTATTAACTTTTTTTTTTTTTGGTGCCGGGGATTGAACTCACGACCTCACATTTGCCAGGCAGGCACTTATGCCACTGGGCTAAATCCCTGGCTTCAACTATTAATTTCAGATTATACTACCTATCTCATATTATTCCTGTCATTACTACAGAGATGAAAACACACACACACACACACACACACACACTGGCATTTCTTAGCACATTGTAAATCTTTAACAAAAATAGTAGATATTATGGTTCATCAGGTTATCAGAATTATTTTATTACTATTATTAAATCTTAGATCCTATCAATCTTCTCTTCAAAATCTATAAATATGCCCCATTTAAGGAAGTCTTTTCCTTATTCATCAGGAAAACATTCCAAGTTGTCTATGAGATGCCTGAGATTGCAGCTGGCACCCAACCACTTATATACTGTTTTCTCTAACTCATCCTGTATGCTGAGCATTAAGTTTAAATTATAAATTAGGGACAGATTAATAGCTGACTGTTTAAGAAACAGTAATGCTGTACTTCTGGGCACAGGCTGGCAAGCAAGTAGCACTATCCCCCCTCAACAACCAACTGATCCAGAGAAACACAAGTTGTGATGACAGCTATTTAAGTGAAATGCAATTTGATGCTTGTGGTGTTTTGGTGTTTCACTGACCTTGCAGCTCTAGAGCCAGTGGTTTGATCAGCTCTTCAGAGGACAGCTGTACACAGTGTGGCATCTAGAGGCATCTCCTTCTGAGGGTGGTAGCCATTATTGATTCCCTATTGTCTTGTTTTGGGGTCCTGTATCATTTTCATTGTTTTGTTGGGTTGGGTTTTATTACCTTTCATGTTGCTTGATTTTGTTATATCCAATGGCATTGGTAGCTATTTCAAAGACAGCAAGATATATAGTGGTAGTCATTTTGGATTAGCTATTGTTTTGTTTTGAAGTCCTTTATTACATTCATTGTTTTGTTTTTATTGTCTCCATTCTATCCTGTTGTTTGATTTTTTACTATGTCCAAAAGTATCTGCAGCTATTTTGAAGACAGTGAAAGGCATTATGGTAACTATTATTTATTTTGTAATACTTTGAAATTTTTTTCTTTTCTTTCTTTCTTTATTTTTAAATTGTATTTAAAGAAAAAAAGCAAAACAGATAAAGGGTAAAAATGATACATAATTTCAAAAAAATAAGCAGTAAGAAACCACTTGTTGATCCTCTTAGAAATAGTTGTTCAGATTACAAAATTAAAGCATACAAAGAGGCCATTCAAGCAGTGAGACTGCAAACAGTTCTGTTCAGTGATCCAACAAAAACTTAGTAATATGGTTATCAATCCTACATACTTAAACATACATGTAGTTATATCCTTTAGAGCACTGTCTTTTGCTCTCTTTTTTACAACAGCAATTACACATTTTGGGTTTTATTATTCTTAAAGTTACTTCTTTTTACACTAGAACACAATGTGATATTTATAAATCTGATTTTTATTTATTTCACTTATGAGGATAGTCGCAAGTTGTCTCCATTTACCTATGAAGTCCTCAAGATCATCTTTTTTATAGCTGAATAATATTCCATTGATAAAAATACCACATCTTTTTCATTCACTCTGTGGTTGATGGGCATCTTGGTTATTTCCAAGATTTAGACAATACAAATTGTGCTGTTATAAACATGGATGCACATATATCACTGTGATATGACATTTTCAGTTTTTCTGGGAAAATACTCAGGAGGAGAAGAGGTGGATTGAATGGAACTTCCAAACCTAGTCTTCTGCAAAATCTCCATACTGATTTCCATAGTGGTTGTACCAGTCTATAATCCCACCAATAGTGGAGCAGTTTTTCCCCACAGTCTCGCCAACATTTGTTACCAGTTGATTTCTTGATGGCAGCTATTCTTTCCGGAGTGAGGTGAAATCTCAATGCTGTTTTAATTTGCATTTCTTGAATGATCAGTGATGGTAAACATTTCTTCATATATTTATTTGCCATTTGTAGATGTTCATCTGAATCTGTGTGTTCATGTCAGATGCCGATTTTTGGAGAGGGTCTTTGAATTTGGGTACTTGACATTTTTCAATTCTTTATATGTTCTGGATATAAGTCCTTTGTCTGAGGGGTTGCTAGCTAAAATTCTTTCCCATTCTGTGGGTTTTCTTTTTACTCTGTTGGTCATTTCTTTAAAATGCAGAAATTTTTCAAAAATAAGAGATCCCAGTTGTTGATTCTTTCAAATGTTTCCTGTGCAGTTCGCATTTTGTTCATGAATTCTCTGCCTACCCCTATGTCTGCAAGACTTCTACCTATCTTGTCTTCCAGTAGATTTAGTGTTCCTGTTTTAATATTTAGATCTTTGATCCATTTAGTCTTGTGCATGATGATAGGCATGGATCTAGTTTCAGTCTTCAGCATGTGGAGAGCCAATTTTTCCAATATCATTTATTAAAGAGGCTACCCTTCTTCCAGTGGACATATTTAGCCCCTTTGTCAAATATTAGGTGGCTGAGTGTCTTTGTACTTGTGCTTGCATCTTTTAATCTGTTCCATTGACCCTCAGGTCTATTTCTTTGCCAGCACCAAGCTGATTTTATCACTGTGGCTTTGTAGCATAATTTCAAGTCAGGAATTGAGATGCCTCCTGCCTTGCCTTTTTTTGCTGAGAACTGCCTTTGCTATTCTAGGCTTCTTCTGTTTCCAAATGAATTTTAGGAGTGTTTTCTCTAGATCTGTGAGTTATGTTAATGGTATTTTGATTGGCATTGCATTAAATCTCTATAAAAGTTTTGGAAATATGGCCATTTTCACAATGTTGGTTCTTCCTAGCCAAGAGCAAGGAATATCCTTCCATTTTCTACTATCCTCTTCAATCTCCTTTTTTAGTGTAACATAATTTTCAGCATATAGATCTTTTACATTCTTAGGTTGATTCCTAAGTATTTCATTTTTTTACAGGCTATTGTGAAGGGTGATATTTCCATAATTTCTCTCTTGGTGAGTTTTTTGTTTGTGTTGACTTTTGAGCATTGACTTTGTATCCAGCTACACTGCTGACCTTGTTTATTACCTCTACTAGTATTTTAATGGAGTTTTTTGGGTCTTCTATAGAGTATCATATCATCTGCAAACAGTGATAATTTATTCCTTTTATTTCTCTCTCTTATATGATTGCCCTGGCTAGTGTTTCCAGAACTATATTGGGTAGGAGTGGTCATAGTGAACATCCTTGTCTTGTTCCTGATTTTAAAGTGAAGGCTTTCAGTTTTTGTAAATTCAGTATAATGTTGGCTGATTGTTTGTCGTAGATGGCCTTTATAAGATTGAGGTAGAAACTGTGTATTCCGAGTTTCTGAAGTTTTATCATGAACATGTGTTGGACTTTATTGAAGGCTTCTTCTACATCTATTGAGATGACCATGTGGTTTTTATTTTGGGCTCTGTTGATGTGGTGTATTACATTTATTGATTTGCATATGTTAAACCATCCTTGTATTCCTGGAATGAATCCCACTTGGTCTTGATGTATAATCTTCTTGATGATTTGCTGCATTTTATTTGCCAGTATTTCACTGAGAATCTTTGCATCAATGTTCATTAGTGTTACTGGCCCATAGTTTTTCTTTTTGGTTGGGTCTTTCTCTGGTTTTGGTATCAGAGTAATACTTGCCTACAGGAATGATATAGGAAGGATTGCTTCCTTTTCAATTTCATTGAAGAGTTTAAGGAGTATTGGCATCAAATCTTCTCTAAATTTCTTGTAGAACTCAGCCATGAATCCATCAGGACCTGGGCTTTTCTTTGTTGGTATGTTTTTAATTACGTTTTCAATTTCAATAGCTGATAATTGGTTATTCAAAATTGCTATATCTTCTTGGTTGAGCTTTGGTAGTTCCTATGTTTCTAGAAATCTGTCCATTTCCTCTTGTGTTTTCCAGTCTTTGTGAGTAGAGATTTTCAAAGTAGGTATTGATGATCTTTTGAATTTCCATTGGATTAGTAGTAATTCCCCTCTTTTTGGATTTGGGTTTTTTCTTTCTTTTTCCTTATAGGGTTAGCTGGAGGTTTGTCAATTTTGTTTATTCTCTCAAAAAACCAGCTTTATGATTCCTTAATTCTTTGTATTTTTATTTTAGTTTCAATTGTATTGATTTCTGCTCTAATCTTTGATTATTTCTCTTAATCATTTTAGGTTTGAAGGTCATGTTGTCTGCAAATAGGATAGTTACCTGTTTGTTTGTTTGTTTGTTTTTCTGAGTTCCTGTTGCATGGAATACTGTTTTCCATCCTAGAAAAAGAGGAAGTAAACCCAAAGCTCATAGAAGAGAGGAAATGGTAAAGATTAGAGCAGATGAATCATTACATTGTTTTGGGGGGCTCCTTCTGTTTTCTTTATATGATAATTTATTCCTATATATTTCTCTCTAAAGACTGCTTTCATTGCACCCCACAGATTACAGTACATTGTTTCCACATTTTCATTGAATTGTAAGTATTGCTTTATTTCCTCTTTAATTTCTTCTGTAGCCCACTTGTTGTTCAGAAGGTTTAATTTCCATGTATTTATGCAGGTTTTGCAATTTCTTTTGCCATTAATTTCCAATTTCAGTGTGCTATGATCAGATATTATGCATGGGATGATTTCAATACCTTTGCATTTACTTAAGAATGTTTTATGGGATAATATATGGTCTATTTTGGAGAATGTCCCATGTGTAGCTGAGAAGAATGTATATTCTGATGTGGTTAGGTGGAACACTCTCTAAACATCTACTAAGTTCAATTGCTAGCAGGTATGTTTCAGTTCTATTCTTTCTTTGCTAACTTTTTGTCTAGTTGATCTATCTCTTTGTGACAATAGGGTGTTACGTTCCCCTGTTATTATCATGTTCTTGTGTATTTGGTTTTTCATGTCCATTAGTATTTGTCTTATACAGGTGGGTGCTCCTGTATTTGGCATATATATATATTTATAATTGTTAGTTCTTCCTCTTGAATTTTTCCATTAACAATTTTTCCATTTTCATTAACAATTTTTCTATTTCCTTCTTTATCTCTTTTAATCATTTTAGGTTTGTAGGTCATGTGTCTGCAAATAGGATAAGTACCTGTTTTTTTTCTGGGTTCCTGTTGCATGGAATACTATTTTCCATCCTTTGACTTTTAATCTATGAGTTTCATTTTGAGTCAGATATGTTTCTTGTACACAGCATATTGTGCGATCATGTTTCTTGATTCATTCTGTCACCCTATTTCTTTTGATAGGTGAATTGAAGCCATTGACAATTATGGATATAACTGATATATACTGGCTCGACTTTGCCATGTTATGTTCCAGTTGTTTGCTCTCTGCTTTTCCCTCTTGTTTAATTTCTTTTCCTACCTGGTGGTTTCCTTCTGTTGTTGTTCTGGAGATTGTGGTCATTTTTATCTCTATCTAGTATGTCTTTCAATACTCTTTCTAGGATTGGTTTGGGGGACATGAATTTCTTCAGTTGTTCTTTGTCATGTAAGTATCTTGTTTCTCCATTAAATCTGAATGAAATTTTTGCTGGGTCCATCTGTCTGGGTTGAAAGTTATTTTCTTTCAGGGCTTGAAATATCTCATACCAAGTTTGTCTTGACTTGAGGGTTTGTGCTAAAAAGTCTGCTGTGATTCTAATGGGCTTTCCTTGATAAGTGAGTTGTGTCTTTAATAGCTTTTAGTATTTTGTTTGTATACTGTATGTCTGAGATCTTAATTATTATATGACTGGGTGTAGATTTATGTTGGCTGTGACTGTTTGGAATTCTTTATGCCTCACTTATCTGCATATCAGATTTTTCCCCATGTTTTGGAAATTTTCTGCTCTTATTTCTGTGAATATTTTAGTCATGTCATTGGCATTGACTCCTGTATCTTCACTGATGCTGATTAATCTTAAATTGTTTCTTTGTCTTCATCTTGAAGGTACTGGATTGTCATTTCATGCTGCTTTGTTATTTTTAAAAGTTCTATCCTTTCATAGTCACTGATTGTGATCCTGTCCTCAAGGTCTGAAATCCTATCCTCATTTTCATTTAAATGGCTTTACCTGCTTTGAACAGAATTTTTTGTTTCTTGGTTGTCTCTTTGAGTTTGTTTCATGAATTCTGCTTGTTTTCTATATTATTCATTCAAGGTTTCCATCAGTTTCCCAGGCTCCTGTACTTTTTTCTCTATTTCTTCTTTAGCTGCGCTGAGCAACTCCTTTACTAAGGTTGTTATTTCTATCTTTACATTGGAGAGAACTTCTAATTTGATTTCCTCTATAGCCTCCTGGAGTTGTTTTTTTTTATTTTTTTATTTAAAGGGATAAAACAGGAAAAGGAGAGAAATATTACAGAATTTCAAAAAAAAACCATAAACAGTAAGAAATCACTAGTTGATAAATTACATATTACTCTTTTAGAAATAGTTTTTCAAGTTACAAAATTAAAGCACACAAAACGGACACACAAGCAGTGAGACTGCAAACAGATCTGTTCAACAATCAAACAAGAACTAAGAAATATGAGTAACAATCCTGCACACATAAATATACATGCAGTTAAATCTTTTGTAGCACTTCTTATTTTCTCTTTTTTACAATAGCAATTATACATTTTTTTATTTAAAGAGAAAAAAACAGGAAAAAGGTAGAAATATTACAGAATTTCAAGAAAAGACAAACAGTAAGAAATCACTAGTTGATACATTACATATTGTTCTTTTAGAAATAGTTATTCAAGTTACAGAATTAACGCACACAAAGTGGACACTGAAGCGGTGAGAGTGCAAACAGATCTGCTCAGCAATCCAACAAGAACCTAGAAATATGGTCATCAATCTCACACATCTAAACTTACATACAGCTATATCTTTTATAGCGCTTCCTATTTCCTTTTTTTACAATAGCAATTATACATTTTAAAAATTTTATTTAAAGAAAAGAAAAAAACAGAAAAAAGGGTAGCAACAATACAGAATCCTAAAAAAAAGAAAGAAAAAGGAGAATGAGAAAAAGCCCCACTAAGAAATCAGTTATTTATAAATTATGTACTGTCATCCTGGATGTAGTTGTTCAAGTTACAAAGTTAAAGGGTACATAGTAAATATTCAAACAGTCAGACTACAAAAACAGTTTTGCTCAAAGATCCAACAAAGATTCAGCAACATGGTCATCTATTTTACACACTCAAACATACATGCAGTTATACCCCCTAGAGCACTTTCTTTTCCTCTCTTTTTTACAATAGCAATTAAATATTTTGGTTTTATTACTCTTGTAGTTCTTCTTTACTTTTTACACTAGAGACACAATGTGATATTTATAAATATGATTCTTATTTATCTCACTAATGAGGATAGTCTCAAGTTGTCTCCATTTGCCTAAGAAGGTCTCAAGGTCATCCTTTTTCATAGCTCAGTAATATTCCATTGCATAAAAATGCCACATCTTTTTCATCCACTCTGCAGTTGATGGGCATCTTGATTGTTTCCAGGATTTAGCTATCACAAGTTGTGCAGCTATGAACATGGGTGCACATATATCACTGTGATATGAACTTTTCAGTTCTTTGGGGGAAATACCCAGGAGGGGGATAGCTGGATTGAATGGGCCTTCCAATCCTAGTCTTCTGAGAATTCTCCATATGGATTTCCATGTACTGGCTCAACTTTGCCATGTTATGTTCCAGTTGTTTCTTTCTGCTTTTCCTCTTATTTAATTGCTTATCCTACCTGGTGGTTTCTTTCTGTTGTTGTTTTGGGGATTATGGTCATTTTTATCTCTGTCTAGTATGTCTTTCAGTACTTTTTCTAGGGTTGGTTTAGTGGACATGAATTTCTTCAGTTGTTCTTTGTCATGGAAGTATCTTGTTTCTCCATTAAATTTGAATGAAAGTTTTGCTGGGTACATCAGTCTGGGTTGAACGTTGTTTTCTTTCAAGGCTTGAAATACCTCACTCCAAGCTCTTCTTGACTTGAGAGTTTGTGCTAAAAAGTCTGTTGTGATTCTAATGGGCTTTCTTTGATAGGTGAGTTGTGCCTTTTCTCTGGCAGCTTTTAATATTCTGTTTTTATGCTGTATGTCTGAGATCTTAATTATTATGTGTCTGGGTGTGGATTTATGTTGATTGTGACTGTTTGGTGTTCTATATGCCTCACTTATCTGCATATCAGATTCTTTCCCCATGTTTGGGAAATTTTCTGCTATTATTTCTGTAAATACTTTACATATGTCATTT